>JASVER010000074.1:1051460-1087606 GCA_030449065.1 Oceanodroma leucorhoa | reverse complement strand
GTTGATAACAGAGGGATGTTTTCGTTACTGCTGAGCAGTGCTTACACAGAGCCAAGGCCTTTTCTGCTCCTCACCCCACCCCACCAGCGAGCAGGCTGGGGGGGTACAAGGAGTTGGGAGGGGACACGGCCGGGACAGCTGACCCCAACTGACCAAAGGGACATCCCACACCATGTGACGTCATGCTCAGCACATAAAGCTGGGGGAAGGAGGAGGAAGGGGGGACGTTCGGAGTGATGGCGTTTGTCTTCCCAAGTCACCGTTACGCGTGATGGAGCCCTGCTGTCCTGGGGATGGCTGAACACCTGCCTGCCCATGGGAAGGAGTGAATGGATCCCTTGTTTTGCTTTGCTTGTGTGCGCGGCTTTTGCTTTCCCTATTAAACTGTCTTTATCTCAACCCACGAGTTTTCTCACTTTCCCCCTTCTGATTCTCTCTCCCATCCCACCGGGGGGGAGTGAGCGAGCGGCTGTGTGGGGSTGAGTTGCCGGCTGGAGTTAAACCACGACATCCTCACACTAGTTCACACTTTTTAACCTACCAACCATTTGCTAGCATTTTAGGCTAGCTCATGTATTTGCTTTTTGGCTACATAGGAGTCACAGGCAGTTTTCAACCTAAAATCAGGTTTGTTTTGAAAGAGAGTATGGAGTGGGTAAGGACAGCACTGAAGACTAACGATGGAGAAAAAAATCTCTCTCCTGCTTACAGGATACCTTGGATGAGAGAGCTTGCCCATTCTGCTCCCAGTCTCTTTTTCCATATGTGAATACTGACAGAAATACTGTGGCTGTGTGGTACTGCTGTACATCTCTYGCCTGTGGCCTTTCAGTCACTGTCTTATCTGAAAAAAATTGTTTTCTTAATTACCGGTGTGATAGAGCACATGAGCTAAGCTGGACAGTAGCCTCAGATGGCTTAAGCTATCATGACAGGCTCTGGATACTTCACAGATTTATCCATCACTTTCAGACTGACGAACCTCTGATTCAGCTAACCATATTAAAACTTGCCAGCACATCTATTTAAATTTCAGATTTGTGGTTCTCAAAGGCATTTGGTTGCTCTGTTTTCTTCTTCATCATCTCTTTAATGACTTCAGAACAGGGAACAGGCATACATGTTGGAAAACTACCCTTGATTTAAGTTCTACTACAACTTACTTTTGTCATGGAAACTGAAGACAGCATATGTTTTACAGCTTTTTTTTTTTTTTTGGAAACTGAAGACAGCATATGTTTTACAGCTTTTTTTTTTTTTTTTAACTGGGAATTTGGCAAACAATGTGTATGGATATATAATCAAGGAGAAAGCCATTTCACCTTTCACCCTTCAGCGGGAAAGCCAAAAGAAAGATCCCTCAACCCAAAATAGTGAACAACCCAGAAGTTTCCAGGGATTTCTGATCTGGAAAGTCAAAAGAGAAATCTACAGCTAGATAATCAGAAGTGTACAGTACTGATCAACTGTGGTCCTCCAAGTCATTTTAGGGATAACTTTAAGAAGTCCAGAATGGGGGACCCACAAATCAAGACATTCAAAGTCAACTATGTACTCTGTAGAGGGGAAAGCTACTCTTTTTTTTTTAAAGCAGAAATGATCTTCACAAAATCGTAAAATGGTATGAAAGATTGCCTCGTAAAAATCAAGCACTGTGAACTAATCATATTCCTGTTGATTCTTTTTACAATTACTAATATCTAAGAATATGTTTGAAAATGAGCTCTAAAGTGAAGTTGCTTTTAAAATTAAATGCAGGATAACATGCATGGACACCATGTACCACACATCCTCAGGAACTACTCACCCAAGTAAATATTGTGCACTGACCACACAAATGCCAGAGTTTTCCAACGTRGTTTTGTGGCCTTGAGCACCCTTGCTAGCACTGCAGTTTATAYGTCCTCCACCTCATAGGACTGGCTTGACCCATCACACCTAGCCAGAATTAGTAAAACCTGGCTTCAGAGGACTAGTTGCAGAAAAACTGCCAACAACGGAACTGAAACAATGATCATCAGGCATATGCTCTCTTCTAGCTAACCCACCAGAGCTATATTAAAATGAGAAAAACACTGTGATTTTGTTTCCACTTTACCTAAAATGTTGGCTTTTTATCTTTGACCTATTTAAGAATACTTGCCTCTTCAGAGTTCCGCTGCAAGCAGAGCACACAGCAAATGGGTAATGCTGCCGAAAATTTGTTTCCTTTGCAGGCTAATGCCACTGCTATTCTTTTATCAGCTTTTAACAGTTCTGTTATCAGCAAATTACCCTTTTTGGAGGGGGGAAAAGAACTCTACAGAGTGCCTCAAGCCTTCAAAATTAACAGTGAGAATCTTGTGGTCACTGTATAAGAGCAGATGTGGCACTGTATAGTTTTGGTATTAAGTACTGTCAAGCTTCCTTTCAAGCAAAGAACTATTTATCTACTTAACACAGAACATAGCCAACTTTTGTAATTTTCATATATTACATTTATTACATTTTCAAAATGCTTGGCATTATTAATCCTTTTTACATTGTTAATATAAAGATTCTGCTTCAAAACCTCAAAAACCCAGAAAGTTTATTTTTTTCTCTCTTTTTTGCATTGCATGCACTGATGAACTAGCCTGCTCAGCAAGCATTTAACAGATTAGACACTTGAACATGGTTTCAGGCAATGCTCTCTCATGTTTCTGCGTATTGCCTGATAAACACTTCAAAGTAAACCGCTCATAAATATGAAATGAAAAGCCGAGAAGTCGTTATGCACAGCTTTGAGATACAAATCTCTTTATTCCCCTCTGAAGTGGAGTTTGATTGACATAATGAGTCATAGATCCTGTCCAGGGACACACTGCCTTATCCCCTTTTCCTCAGGAGACAGGGAGTCTTTAAAGAAATCCACTTCAGAACTTTCTGATAGACAGCTACAGAAAAGTTGAACACTACACAAATTTACTATTTTGTATTAATACCTACTTTAACAACTATGACATATGTCAAAGATTGATTCCAAAGCCATGAACAGGCCCCAGCGTCTACACCTTTCAAAGGAGGCCAAAGCCAAGATGTCTTACCTAGTTATGACCGGCACGGCAACACATGCCTTGGATCTGCAATCAAGGGCAGACCCCCGGCTCAGCGCGGGCCCTCGCCGAGCTGGGTGGGCGCCCTGCGCCGCGGGGGTCTGCACGTCCACAGGGCCCCTTCGCCACTCTGGGACTGCAGCTCCATCCCCACCCACTGGGAAGCAGCTATTACTMACTGAGCTCCACGAAGAAAGAGGTGAGCCCTTTTGGCTTGGGCTAGTCCACTGCTGAGCCTCACGTGTTCCCTCTGACGTTTGCACAGCAGCTCCTGGCTGCAGAACCGCACCCCAGGCGTCTGCGGCACAGACCCCTCCACCGCCCGGCTCCACCTGCTAGGGGAGGGGAGGGGAGGGGAGGGGGCGGCCAGGGGATGCTATCCCCCCGAGGAAGTCCACATCGCTAGGACCCTCATTAGAAGGCATATTTATCAGGTACAGACCCCCTACAGTAATTTCCTATACCTCACGGGTCTATGCTGTGAAGGAGATTAAGACTTTCATACGAGAAGGAGCAGTTAAAATCATCTAGCCTGAAAAACCTTTGAAATGCTAATTTAGATGTTGCTGTTAACAAATGATACCCATATGAAAACGACAGAAACTACGGCATGTGTAATTGTTGGCCACTGCTATTCCGCAAAACGTCTATTCCACAAAAAGTCGAGCTTTAAGCCACCACGGTGAAACTGCTAATCAGTAGCGCTATAAACAAAATTATGGTGTAATAAATTGCTACCCTACAATGTTATATTCACAACCTGCATTTGTAGTATTTGTGGAGKTTTTTACAATGAATCCAGCAAATATCTGCCTAAACTGCGATGCAACTTCTAGCACTTTATTTGCTAGCCATACTGTATGCATTAAATTATACGTCGTTACTGGCTTTTGTTAGCCGCTACTCCCTACGAAATAACCATACGTAAAGTATACAAGATCCACCACTCGCAACTTCGCTTTCTTTTGTTAATGGTAGTGCTATTATTAACATTAGAGATGAGCCATTCACATAATTTATACAATAATACATACATCATTAAGATTTAAAAAGCAACAGTAAAAAATTAGCTTAATTTGTGGTGTTCAAAATGCACTCAAAAATATTTTTATTTTGCCAATAAAAATGAAAAGGCTAGTATCTATAAAAAAGACTACAGTGAAAAAATGAAATGCTGAGAAGACTAAAAATTAAAAGAACTGAATTCATACTACATCTAAACAATGAAACGTGCAAGCCTAGTTTTGCAGCAAAAGGCTGAAAGGGATATTTCGAAGCTTAAGATGATGAAAAAACCACAATGTGGTATTGCCATCCATCTACAAAGAACATTGCTGCCTCTTCTCAGTCCTCAGTGACTGACATTACCAAGACGTTATTTTTCCCTCTGAAACATTTATTGTTAAAAACTTTTACTGTTGTTACTTATTGTTTGCAAATTGCAAACACATTTTGACCCTGCCCTATATATTGTGAGCACTCTTTCTTCTCTGCTGTATATGATCATTCACAGCGTAAAACTCAATAGTCTGCACTGGCTTTTCTAAACACTAGTAAGCAATAGATATTTACATCAAAATACAAAGACATTAATTGCAACAAATACTGAGCAAAATGGGAAAGTGCTGAAAAAGCCAAAAACTAAATCAAAGCTTATGACTATAAACAGGCATTCTCCAATTTTGGGATTTTTTATTATGAATTGCCCTCTCTATGTAAATTAAAAATCTTTGGCACAAATTGCAACTGTTTGTAACTATTTTGAATATTTGTGAGGAATCATTATCATACATACAACTAAGGAATTACGGGCATGCATCTTGAAAAAACTGTCACGCACAAGTATTAATTTTAACACATCTATTATTCCAGGGTACTGTTGATAGATTGCCCCAGTGAAAGGCAAATGAGGCATCTGAAATATTCTGAATTACTGAAAGTCTTCACAAGATCTTCTGCAGCACTCACAATTCACATGCAATTTAATTAATATTAGACATATGAGTAAAATCAGATACCTAAAAAAAGAACTAGACCCTAAAATAAACAAACCTTTTCAATGATAACTACGTTAGAAATAAAGGGTGTTTCTATAAACTAATGTTATTTTAAGAGATTATACCTCTGTTACTGAGCTTTCATTACAAGATGTGAAATATTTTGATAGGGCTTCAAGCAGCATTAGGTATTCTGATGAGGTCCAAAAAGCACAGCTGTCAGTCATACCCTTGGCTCTGTCAGTCACTTCAGCACACTGAAACCAAGTTGTCTCCAGGATAAGTGCTCCTTGGAGATCTGCAGTTGCTGCTTGACCTACAGCTGAAAAGCAAGTGCTTCGCTCACTAGATCTATTAGCCCTTTGACTTCATTCATTCACTAGCTAATATAAATACATTGCTAAAGTGAGTGATTAATTCAATTTCTTTAGAGAGAGTGCTAAATTCTTGAAGCCTCTAGTATGACTATCCACGGAGGCTCCAAAACATTCATATAATTAGTTATTAATTATGGAATTGCAGTTAGAAATCTGGTAAGAGCCACTAAGTTTTTAGAYTTTTTCTTTTCATCTTCCCTCCAAGAACACCTTTTCCTTACTGCACCATAGCTTCATTTAACATAGACACGAAAACAACTATAATTTCTATCTATTTTTATGTAGTTATCTTTGYGCTGGAATCCTGTTCAACAACTCATCATCTTTCCATTTCTTGTCCATGCTTTCCAGATTTGACATCAACAAAACAGCTTAAACAATAGCTTACTGTTGCTCCTAAAGGAGCAAGACTTCCATTAAAAACTGCAGGAGTTAAACAATTTAAGAGAGAGGAAGAAACCCCAGAACACTTATGCACATACTGTTGAATGAAAGCCTTTCCCTCCATTACTGGAGAGAACAARCAAATATTTAAAATTACCTAAGATATCAATGTATAACAAGGAGTTTGGAAAGCATTCCGACGTAAAAATCTGGGAATCTGACCTGACAGCCCATTGYTTTGACACAAAAAATGCCATCTTTTTTCTTCTRTGTTTAAGATCTAATATATCTTGGCATCTTCTGATCCAAGTATGGCACTTTGATGAAAATACTAGACAATGCAAGTGTCCAACATAGAAGAGGAAGTTCCATTCCAATCATGTTGATAATTTTTTTCATTTGTAACCAGACATAGAATAATAGAGTCAGTTTTGATTCCATCTTAAGTTTTGTAAATGAGGCTTATGTTAATCAAACAAGTTCCACATAGCTGGACGTAATGCGGTAAACAAATCCACAACATATTTTGGAAGCATCTGTAGGGACTTCCTTCCCTGCTTAAATCTCATTCTGTGGAGAGAAAAGCAGGAATGTTTTTACAGGTGTTATAGGCAATTCTAGTTTTACATACTGGAACAGCTATAACTGTAAGAGAGAGGCCATATCTGCTAGTTCACTCATCTGAATTGCCTTAAGCTTCACCAGTTTTCAACAAAACAAAACAAAACAAAAAMCATACACAAGAATGCCACAAAACCCTCACAGAAGTCTGCAAAATGTGCTAAGAGGAGCACTTTTAAAGCTGCTGGTAACCCAGGCATTCATTTTCAGCACACACAGAACAGTTGCAGCTTAGTCCAGAGGAATGAGCAAAAATACTTTCAACTCATGCATATGTTTATATTTACAAAAAATTCTTCCAATTTATGCCAGTAGCTAAAAACTATTAAATTAGCTAAAAAAATCTGATAAATAGTCAAGCATTCAACAATGTTGTAACTCAGAGCTTATGTGAAAGCTGGCAACCAACTGGAAGAATATATTTTTGAAGTCAAACTAAAAAAAGTAAAATACACATAACTATATGCACTTCTTTTGTTGCCATTTTCAACAAAGGGACATTCTAGTACCCTCAACTCAGGAAACAATTATTTTTGGATAAAACCCATTTACTTGGATGACCTGCACTGCACAGYTGTCTGCACAATGGCCAACAATAACCTGAGCTCAACAAAACTTGAAGGATGCCTTCAGAAAGACTGCATTTCAGTGATGGAAAGCATGATCCTTGCTACACAGCATGCACCGCACTACGCATTTAGTCCTTTGAGAGCTTTCAGGATGAAAAGACTATAGTTATTACTACCATCATTATTATTAATGAAAAATACACATGTAAAATTAGGTTTCGAACACAATGTTTTATAGCCCCTATTTGTCTCTGTGGACGCATGCCATAATGGCTTTAACAGACCTTTAACACTCACTGACTAATTAATCTTTACACTCAGGACCCAGCACTGAGTTTTATTCAGTAAGGAGCAGAAAATAGCATCTGTGGATTGGGCTCGCAAGGTCCACTACATGAATAAATTGACAGGCTACGGGGAAGAGTCGGTATTAAACAGCTCCTCTCGTCCCCTCAGTACTCCTGCAACAGCCTTCACCAGCCACTGAAGCTTCCCTTCGCAAACTTCTTACATACAATTTATTTTTATTTCCTAAAGTGACTCTTTGCAACCTTACAGAGATTCAGTCTTCCAAATACATTGACACTGATAGAAAAAATATTACAGGGACTAGGTATCACTTTAAAATATAACGGCATTTCTGACACAACCAAAGTATGCACCAGCAAATTCAGCTTTCCTATGGAGAGCACAAACGAACCATACAAATTAATAGACCCCAGCAATCCATCAGAAAAACCTTTAGGCTTCCATTTCAAACTCAAACATGTTCTAAATATGAAAAAGCACAGGGAAAATATTCTGCAAAAAGAAAGCACAAAGAGAAAATACACCATGCAATTTCTTAATATAATAAATGCAATCTTTACTCCTCTCAAAATAATTTTAAAGGCATTGTAAAAGAACAAGCATAGAGGGGTAAATTTCCCTAATCTCAATTGCATGATACAGTTATAGTCAATATAGCTTACCTGGAGTCTTGCTTTACTTTAGCTATAAAGCCGGACAACCAGAACACCACCTTCAGTTACAGAAAGTAGCGTTATGTGTTTACTAGTCAAGCTTCAGTGGTAGAGATTTCATCAAGATGAAATTATTAAGGATTCTGATTTTCTTTTCTAGTATAACTACAGGTATACCCTGGTAACACTATGAAATTAAAGAGCATGATATCTGTTTTATTCCATTAAGCTAACTTCAAGAATAGCTTACTCCACTTCTTTTACAAATGAAATCGTATTAGGAAACAAGCCTTGTGAACTGCAGCACAATAAGCAGTAATGATGGCAAGTACAGCACTCATTTTGAGAGTCAAAAATGACCTCCCTTCTGTAGCTTTATCAAGGAAGACCACAACTTAGTTATGGTATATTTCTTACAACAAAGGATTATTTTTCTGTATGCCTATAGAGATAATATTTGTCAGATTAGCTCTTTTTGCTTTGGAGTTGTTAACCACTTGTTTAGCAGGTCTACTTTTCACAGCAAAGAGCTATTAATTAAAGTTCAGTAGGACTGAAATCTGCACTTATTAACGGTTGGACAGACCCAAGTAAAGACACGTCTACTCCTACACCTCAGTCTACTCTCCTTACTCCCCTTGTTTTTCTTCAGTTGTTGAAGCACATTTTCAGCTTCCCTCCATAAATTCCACAAAATCCTCCCTATCAATGAGCCATATTCTACTCTCAAGCCACGTCCAACTGATTTCTCAGCCTGAAAAAGGCAAAGGGAGGTGAATCAACTAGGAAACAAAATCCTCATCTGCCATTGCTTGATCAGTTACAGCTTATGGTTTTATCTCCCCAAACATTTTCCCATTAGAAAAAAACGAAGGCTAGTAATGCTCTATGCATCAGTATATATTAAAAAAAGACTTCAAAATTTAATAGGAGTTTATAGGGACTCAGCTTTGTGAGTTACACTCATACAAAAAAAAATCTGAAGTCATTTCTAATTGATTTGAATCCCATTAATGTATGACAATATCTGCCATGTTAAGAGATCCTGGCAGGAACAGTCCAGCTGAAATTGCGAGCACGTGAAGCTGGCAGCTGGCTCTCTTCCCACTTACCTGCAATCCTCTCAAGTGGGGGAGGAACATTACCAAGCACTGTGTAACCTTCACTCCKGCTTTAGAATTAAAATAAACCCTGGCATAAAAAAATAAGGAATCCATTAAATTAGTTTTTACTCATTTACTCACAAGTCACATTTAGACTAACGTCCTAACTGGCCACACATTATGCATACATTTTAAAAGCAATGTGGTGTAGAAATAGTCATGTTGTGACCAGCTATATCGTATTCATCATTAGGACTGAAGCAGTCATAGCTCTGTCCATTGGAAAACTGTAAGCACAAGGAAAATATAATTCCAGCATAAGAAAGACTGGAGAAAGCAGCTGCATAATTCCAGTCTATCGGYCCAGTTCATCAGAAAACACAAATAATGATCCACAACATACCCCTCACATATAACATGAAGGGTATGGTTCAAGACAGAAAAGGAAGGGAGCTCAGTATTAAACCAGAAACTTAACTTCTGTACCCTACTACCGCAGCCTCATCTTCACCGTGACGCAGTTTCACGGCCAGGAAAGAACAGGCTAATGGCTGCTGTGAATTGAAAACTGTATTAGACACAAGTCAAAACTAATGTAGGACTGGATCTAGATGGTATCAGATGTGCCTTGATTCCTTCTGCTTCATGTACATGAATTGAAAAAAGACAGTGACCCTTAGACCTAAATTTGTTAATGGCACCTCCAAACTGGAATAGTAACAAGCTTTTTTTTCAGACTAGAAGAGAAACTAATGGTAAATTACAATGTAAAGGGCATGACAGAGGACTTTGGTTTAGGTTTCTTGKTTTTGCTACACCTGTTCTGAACAGAAAAAAATCATCATCAAATGTCTCATAAAATAGGTCAGAATATACATTCTTCATAGAACAGTGCCATTAAAGTGCTTATTTATATAGAACATTTAGTTTTACTCAGAACACATCTCATTACTATTTGGAAGCTCCTGAACAAAACATTCACCCCCTCATTCCGTGATGTCAGTTCTGTAGCTGAACATCATTTGCAGCCACCACTGTGCCATGGGAACAGGAGCCTGACATCTGTCGGGACTTCTGCATTGGATCGCTACCTTACAACGCTTGATAGCCAAAGTCTTTATAAAACTGAATTACCTATATAAATACGTCTGGGTACAAATTTAACTGCGCAAACCCAGAAATGTTAAGAAGAAAATTGGAAGATTAAACTAAAAAATATACCTATACGAACTCTGATTTTTAGAAATGTAATAGCTTTACTTTGATGTAATGGCTTCCAAAAACCAACTAATGAAACTGAAATAAGGTCACTAAAATTCTGAATAAGAGTGCCCACAAAGTGAATTAATGCAGTTTAAATACTATTTTAAACACCTATGATTTTTTTTTCCTCAGCATCTTCATTTAGATTCACCTATAGTTTAATTTTCTTGCAGGCACTGATAATTACAAGCATTGTCTCCATATAAAATGTTTTGATTTTTATGAACAGATTTTTAAGTTACTCAGATTATGTATGGATGGGACTGTTTTGTTTAACCATGTACATTTAAAATTACCTGGAATCTAAAATACTTCTTGCATGCATTTTTYCTAAAGTTCCATGAATTCTAAAGACTTTAGCCTGCACTTTACAGTTACCTGAGAATAACTCCTATTTTCTTGCTTTCTCAATATAAATGGGCAGATAAAGAAACTCCTGTTCTCCATGGACAGCTGAGGCTGGCCACCACACATATATTCTATACATGTATATTTAGTACTGCCCATATTTAAGCTACATCACGCTTTGCAAATATACTGAAGTATCACACAGAGAAGAGACTCGTACCATTACCCTCTATGTTTCAGATAGGAAAACAGAGCTCTTAAATGAGTGCTTGCATGAAGACTTAGAAAGATTATTGGCCGAAGTACAACAACTCCTCAAACAGTGCATTTTAACTTTATGTTTTAAATCAAACATGTTGGCTAGATCATTCTCTACAAGGAGTATTTATTTTTGACAGTGAGATGCACCCCGAATTTCAGAAAAACAGAAAAYCATCTTGTTTCAGGTTTTTAATGAATGCAATCCAATATTTACATTGCTTAGAAGGATGCAATAATCTGAATAAGCCAGTCTGGAAGTCTTAGCTACTTCATTTTTTGCTAAACACTGTAAATATTGCACACGGGACTGCAAATTATACTGGCACAAGCAATGTAGGTTGTTATCAACACCAGTATTGCAAAGAATCAAGTGACCACAACAGCATACTTGAAACACAATTTTCCTTCTGCACTTCAACCACAAAAGCACTCATCTGCTAGAATACAAAAATCCCTCAGATTTAGACCAACAGGGTGGCTGAAATATTTGTGCTAGGGCTTCCAAAAGTGAAAGGGGCCATATCCATGCCATGTTAAACACTGCCTTTTTTCTTCCCTCGTGATGCGAGGACATCCATGCTTAGCTCAGGGGCTGCATTTTGCCTGCTGCCTTTTCCCAATGGAAAGCTGATTTATGATTACATCTCCTGACACCACAGGACACTAATAAGTAAGAGAGTATTACTGTAATGGAGACTGTGATAAATCTTCATTTAGAGTATCACTCAGAGAATCAAMAAAAAATCCTACCTCTGGAAAAGATCTTGCATAGTGAATACTRGGTTTAGCCAGCAAGGCGAAAGTCTTCTTAAAACATGCCCAGTCAAGTAGTATTTACATTTTTTGAGGAGTCACCACAGTGAGAAAATGAACTTTGATTCACAATGAAAGACATGGTTATCACTGACTTCTGAGATTTTATTCCCACTTTAAGTCAGAACTAGACAACTCCTAAAAATTTTGGCAAATTCAGCTCATTTTTTTCTTCCCTTCTTCCTTTAATTTTCTTTTCCTTTTGTCATGGTTTAGCCCCAGCTGGCAGCTAAACACCACACAGCCGCTCGCTCACTCCCCCGCCCGCCCAGTGGGATGGGGGAGAGAATCGGAAAAAGAAAGTAAAATTCATGGATTGACATAAAGACAGTTTAATAGAACAGAAACGGAAGGGGAAATAATAATAATAACAATGATGATGATGATGATAGAATATACAAAACAAGTGATGCACAATACAAGTTGCTCACGAGCCGCCGACAAATGCCCAGCCCCAGTTCCTGAGCAGYGGTCACTGCTCCCTGGTCAACTCCCCCCAGCTTCTATACTGAGCATGACGTCATATGGTATGGAATACCCCACTGGCCAGTTGGATCAGYTGTCCTGGCTGTGCCCCCTCCCAGCTTCTTGTGCAYCTGGCAGAGCATGGGAAGCTGAAAAGTCCTTGACTAGTGTAAGCACTGCTCAGCAACAACTAAAACATCAGTGTGTTACCAACGTTCTTCTCATACTAAATCCAAAACACAGCACTGCACCAGCTAYTAAGAAGAAAATTAATTCCATCCCAGCCRAAACCAGGACACCTTTAATTTTACCATTCATCTCTGAGGTATGAGAGTCCTCACCCAACCTCCACTATTGTGTCTCCTGAGGCCTACCTTTCCCATGTCTTTGACTATGTTTTGTTCTCCCCAGTCCAGCAGTGTCAGACTTCTTTATTAAATAAATTATATTAATAAAGCTGTCAAACTACTTGAACATGAGTAATTCCTATGTTAATAAAACCCAGTAAAAGCATGTCTTTGACTTCACCTTCATRTTTTTAAATTCTATTTTGTAACAACAAATAAAGCACTCTAAGCTTTATTTTTCTAAATGATTATTACATTTCTGTGATGGATAAAGGCAATATGTATTTGCCAGAAACACTAGAAAATTAGATGAAGGCAAGACACATGGAATTAACTGAAGTGAAATTCTCCCTTGTGATGGATGKCTTGAAGTTTCACTAATCAGAGAATTTTGCTTAGAATCAAAATAATTTTTGATTAGTTAAGAATACATCCTACATAGACAATAGATAAAGAAGGAGAAAAACAACAGTGAAAATATTAGCTAATATAAATAAAAATGGATTACTAATCTAAGTGCAAAGATTTTTTTTTCCTTTTTCTGCTCACAATGTTATTCATGCCCCTAAGCAACTCACTTAATCTTTTTTCTCACGCACTTTGTCTGTAAAATGGGAATGAACCGACATAATTCATCCCAATGGTATAATACATGAGTTAGAATAAGACAAAAAATAACAAAATCCAAACATCTCATAATTATTTAAATAGGATTTGGTACATCAGTATGACATATATAATCGTAGCTTTTGTTCTCTTCAGGAAAAAAMCTATGAATTACCTAAAATGTATACATTTTTCACTCTTAAGCATTCAACTGTCTTTTGTCTTCTTCCATTTTATATCATTTTCAGCTACATAAAAGATGAAGTAGATGCAATGCAAGTTRTTTTCCTTAGACTTTAAATCTTGGGTAACTCTTCTCATTTACCACCTTTCACCACAAATTAACATGCRCATCAAGACAAGTTCATTATCATCCAGAGGCCTGTTAAAAAGATGAAAAAAGAATTGCACCTTAAGGTGCCCTGGATTATCTACCGGTTAATAAAATCAGTACTGAATAATTTTATAGTTCATAATAATCAGCTTGCTTTTCTTCCTTTCTAATAAAAAAGCTCTGAAAGTAAAATTTACATTCTAAGTAAATAAATGCTCATTGTTGGAAAGTACCATCTTATTTGTTTTCTGAAGGTAAGAATGATGTCAATATAAAATAAATAATAAAAACAATTATAGAAATAAAGCTATGATACGAACGCATTCTGGCGCTTCTAAATCCAGTACTTTGGGGAACTGTAGATGAAAAATTACTCTTAGCATGTAACAATCCTAATTCAGAGAAAAATGTCATCTGCATCTTACAGATTTATATAAAAGTTCTATTATTAATACATTTCAAATATTTGTACACTACCTAGGAGAATAATATATTACATTCTTCTGGAACAAATAAAACCAAGCTTAGCATATGATTGTCCTGCTGACATAAAATTTCACTTCACATTAGCAAAGTGACAGTTGCTTTATACGCAGCCCCAATGCAAGAGAACCGTAAAGTGAACAGAGCATTCAAATACATGAAAAATAATGGTGGCCAAACAGTCACAAAATCATTGTAAGCAAGCATTAATAATGTCATAATGAAAACCGTGAAAACGAAAATGGCTGCTTTTTACATTGAACTCAGATATACCATGGCTATTAATTATTAAGGGTTAAAAAAAAAAAAAGGCAGCATTCTAGCTGTAGGCCTGCAGCAGCAGGGTACTGCAACCTCTGAACTAGTCTCACTGAGTTCAGTCACAGAAATGACAAATATGGATTGTGGGGAAAAAAACTTAGGTGGGGAAAGATGACAGAGCAATTCAAAACCCATAGAAGTCTATGCAAACACTGCCTGTTGAGTTCAGCATTGCCTGAGCTTGAGAAGGGCACCTAATAATGCACGAGACACTAACTCTGCCTCCAATAAACTCAGATACCTCGTATTTTTTTTGGTCTCAGTACTATATTAATTTAGATCTGCACTGAAGTTCTCTAAAAAACATCTTTAAACATATTCTTCAGAAATTGCTTTTTTTTGGKGKGTGTGTGTGGGAAATATTTGTCCCCCAACCAGTACAACCTTCCACTCCCAACAGCACTCTCATAAAACTGATTTTTATGTTATGTTGCTTATCACTATATGTGAATTCATACTGTATTTTTAAATGCACTTGGAAATTTAAACAACAAATAAAAGAAACCAAACTCTGTAAAGGGTGTCAAGCAACCACAGAAATCCTTATCCTGCTAAAGAACAAAGTGCTCCCAGATCATAAAGTCTTTTAAAAGGAGACTGAACCTTTGAGTTTGATACAACACAGTGACAAAATATTGATGTAAAAATCATAGAATCAAAGAATACCAGGTTGGAAGAGACCTCAAGGATCATCTGGTCCAACCTTTCTTGGCAAAAGCACGGACTAGACAAGATGGCCCAGCACCCTGTCCAGCTGAATCTTAAAAGTGTCCAATGTTGGGGAATCCACCACTTCCCTGGGGAGATGATTCCAACGGCTGGTTGTTCTCATTGTGAGAAATGTTCCTCTTGTGTCCAGTCGGAATCTCCCCAGGAGTAACTTGTACCCATTACCCCTCCTCTTTTCCATGTCACTCCTTGTAAAAAGAGAGTCTCCATCTTCTTTGTAGCCACCCTTTAAATACTGGAACGTGGCGATAAGGTCTCCCCTAAGCCTTCTTTTCTCAAGGCTGAACAAACCCACTTCTCAGCCTTTCCTCATACGGCAGGCTTTGATCATCTTTGTGGCCCTTCTCCGGACYCTCTCCAGCCTGTCCACATCGTTTTTGTGTAGCAGGGACCAAAACTGAACACAGTATCCCAGGTGTGGCCTGACAAGCACTGAGTAGAGTGGGATAATGACTTCTTTATCTCTGCTGGTGATGCCCTTGCTGATGCAACCCAGCAGCCTGTTGGCTTTCTTTGCCGCAGCAGCACACTGGTCACTCACGTTGAGCTTGTTGTCYGYGGGACYCCAGGTCCCTTTCCACCRAGCTGCTCCCCAGCCAGGTAGATCCCARCCTTTGCTGCTCTCCTGGATTATGTTGTCCYGGGTGCAAGACCTTACACTTGTCCTTGTTGAACTTCATAAGGTTCTTGTTAGCCCACTCTTCCAGCCTATCCAGGTCTTCCTGCAGGGTGGCTCTCCGTTCTGAAGTGTCCGCCTCCCCACTCAGTTTGGTATCATCAGCAAAGTTCATCAGGGTAAATATACACAGAATTTCAATTACTCATTGTTTTGTGATCTTTTGCTTTATTTATGCCATTTTTCCTTTTCCAGTCTCCAATTTACTTTTTGATCCAAATTGCTTTTGAAAGTCTTACTATGATTTGTTCTGGAAAACAGACAAAAAAAAATCTCCAAATAATATAAACATCACAGTCTTTTCACCTGTCAGCAGGATGTGTCGAAACTTCATCTGGCTACGAAAACAAAAAACTTGTCTTCAAATTGGTGTTCCCCCAATGGGCAATTTCAGCAGATCAACTTGTATGTTCAGAGCATTTTAATGTTGGCATTTTAGCATGCCACTTACTAGCCTAGCACTCTTAGCTATATCTAGCCTACAAAACAAACATACAATGACCTGGAAGGTCGAATCACCATACCTACTTCTTAATATTTTGATATTTTAATTCTTCAATTTTCAATAATATTAATGCATTGTTGGTTGAAAAAAACTGGAAGAACACATAGCGCTAGTGAAACATTTGATTCTGTTCAACAGTTGAGCATTCCACCTAAATTCTTATTTAATGATCTAATTAATTCACAGTTAATAAGGAAAGCTTTTTTTCTGAACTCTMCTTAGTTAGATGGAACTGCTTTCCAAGATGCCAGCAACCACCCACCTGTCCCACAGCCCACGCCAAGGTACCCTGCCATTCACACCTGCAAAACTGCTCTCAGCACGCCGCTGCGTGGGTTGCGGATTCTGGGCAAGTCGTTTGCTTGTGCCTTATCCCTCCTCTCTCAGATAATGCTCTCCCTGGTTCCCGTCTGTTAAAGCACTCCTGCACTTACAGGCAAAGCCTGCTAAAACTATGTTTTATTGTGACAATTGTATGTTTAACATAGGGTTATTTTGAAATCTTGCACATTAGGTATCCCATATAGATATGGACTTGACCATCACTGCATTTCAGAGCAAGTCCCAGTTACACTATTGATTTTTCCTTCAGTCAGTCTGTAGTTTTGAAACAATAAACAACAACTATATGGCAATATGAATTTAAGAGGCTTTTTCCCTCAAGAGCTGAGATAGTATTTATATTYGTAGCCTAAATACTTCTTAACTGAACTCAGGAACTACTAAAAGGGCTCTGTACCAGGAGGAAATTTCTTAAGGTTTTAGAAAAGGCACTTTGCACTATTTTTTTCCAAATTAACACAAAAAGCCAAATRACAATTTAAGAGAGCTGGCAGCAAGATCATTTGAAAAAGCTCACTCGCTCTTGTTAAATTAGAAACTCACAAGCTGAAGAAGAAAGGAAGGAATGCTAAATGCAGTTCAGTCACATCACCTTCAGGTAAATAAAGCCAACCACATACATTTCAGCCACCCTTAAGCGTCAGTTCTGCCACATGCACTAAGCAACAAGAGCAGAGAAAAAATTAGAAGTATGAACATCCATTATATTTGCCACCACCACTCATAACCTCTTCTGGGCTTGGTCCATGGAAACCTCTGGGAACACACCCTCCCCTTCTGTCCTTCTCCTGACATTGTCAGATAACGCTTCCCAGGTTGTAAAATACACTATCTGTCTTCCTGGCTTCTGCCTCCCAAAAAGGAAACACACTGCGGGTAACAGAAGAGGAGGATCCAACAGGAGTGTGAAGGTAAGCGGGGTTACGGTTACAGCAGCATTTGCCTATGCTGCTGAAAGTACGTATGTCGCTGATGAGCTTCAGGGTACTGCCTCCATCTACAGCCATGCTACTGGCTTCCCACAGATCTCTTTCAATGTTGTCCATAGCAGTTCTACTGTGTAGGCAGGAAGCAAAACCCAATCTTGTATCATCACCACCAGCTGATGCTCCCAAGCTGTACAGAGCAATGCCAACTGATACCAACTTACACATGCTTTTCCTTTTACCTCCTTCCAGGTTATTTTGCAGAGCCATATTTCCAGTTCTCTCCATGGTTGGGGTTTTATTGATAAGACTTTCCAGATAAGAGCTAGTTCCAAAAATTCTGCTAATGTTTTCTCTTCTTGCTGCTTCTGTCCAGAGTTAGCACCCTAAAGCCCATACTGATACCCTTCTTTCTTTATCCCTCTTTCAGCATTGCTCCTGACTAGCCTTATTCATCTTCTCTTTATCTTGGAAAACTCTCTTCCGTATCAATCCTATATCTCAAAATTTACCTTGCCTTTTCAACACTGAAGATACTGCCACTTCATTTAGCTTCACCAGAATTTTTTTTCTGGGATTTTAAAAGCCTTTATTTACCAGTATCATACTGCACGGGTTAGGAGTCCTTAAGAAAGGACAACCAACATGAGAAAAATCATGTAATTGGTTGGTGAATGCAGAGAAAAAAGAAAAAACACAAATGCATTCAAAATATTTTGCGAAGAATCTAAAGATCCTTGCTAAGAATTCCTTGAGAGAAAAAAGAACTAGAAAATTTGACAGACACACTCTACCACCTGCATATCCAAAAATATCTACAGATTTCAGCAGAAATATAAAACTTCAAGCATAACAGTCTCCTTGACAGTAAGACAAGAAGCCACTTTCCACAAGTGCCCTCTCTCCCCTCATCTGCATTTCAGATTACGCTGTATGTTAATTTACAACCTCGAATCATCAGAAATTTAAGATAGTCCCTACAAAGATGTTTTCAAGTGGAACAGGAGGAAGYTAAATGATAAGGATACATGCTTTGCCCTCCTACACAACAGGTTCTACTTACTACTTTAGCTGCTCAAACTGCTAACCGATTTCCTTTGGGTTTTTTTTGGGGGGGGAGGTTTGTGGCTGCCAAAGATCATATGCAGAATTAAACCACAATACTCTCTTCTTGGAGCTGCTGACAACAGAAAAGTATCTTTTAATAAAAAGGCTGTAGGAAGGTAAAGTTTGTGCAGAGATTTAGCTCAACTTCACCCTCTGCAGTGATAAAGGTCTTTTAGATATGTCATCTCTGTAGGGAAGAATTTCTCTTACATGAGCAAACAAYAAATGAAGTACTTATTTTAAACATCTCATTAGACAGGAATGAGATTAAWGTAAACTGAATAATTTGGCATTTTTTCAGGCATATTGTATAAGCATAACTCTAAGTAAATTATACTGCTGGACTTAATGTAGGCTTTAAACATATTAGGTACCATACTCCTTATTTTAAAAAAGCATACTTGATATTCACTGAAGCTACCAATAGCTATGAGTCTGTTTCCTTGCTAAATAGTCATATGACCTCCAGAGACATAGATTTTAATTCCTATTCTGAAAAACAGTACCATAAACATGTCCGGGGGCTTAATTTATTCAATCATTTTGTGGAAATTTACTGTGCATTTTTGTAACAGCATTTTTTGATATGCGACCGTATCTTCTCACTTGCAGAACATTATTTAAGTCACACGAAGAGGATCTAAGGTAAATCTCTATCAATTTGAGCCATTTGTTTAATGTTTGCACATTCCTGTTGCGACAAGTTTGGAAGTCTTTCCCATGCCTGACAAATATACTAACTACTGTAATTTCTCTGTATCTCTATAGCTTAAACAATGAGGATACAAATATAGTGATGCTGGGGTAATTAAAATATTCTCAGAATAGCATTCAAAACCATTTTATGTTAGGAAAATTTTAATTTTCAGGAAAACAAATTTGAATCTAAATTAAATTCCTATTCTCCCAATCCACTACTCCACAGCTGAACAGCTGAGTARATTGATACTTTAGATTCAATAACTGAATCAGTGCTATTAAACAATATTTGTCTATTTTAGAACACAATATTACAACTGTGAAAATCACCTCTTCATTTTGTGTTTCTTTAATCTGCCAAGTCATTCTATTTATTCTAAGTTGTTCCTGTGCACAGATACCCCATCCTGTCATCACGTTTTGGAACACCAAAGTTTCTGTTTTATAAATATCACACCGGTATGGTAAGAGGATAGGTTGCCACACTTCTGAATTTTTTTTTGGTATACATTTTCTTAAACTGAATACTAAGATCCTCAGCAGTAAAAGAGATACTGGAAAAAAAATTGGATAAATCCTATCCCATCATGGTTTTGCAAGCTGTAGAAATAATGAGGAAACAGATCAACAGAAAATTCACTCTAAAACAATACTTCAGAGGAATTTTATTAACAACGACTGCTCTGCCTAGCATAGTGATGTCCACAAAAAAAACGCCACACAGAAAACCCCCTGGTGTGGGATAGATATACTTGGATCAAGGTATAACATTGTTATGCTGTCAAAAAAATGAAGGAAGAAGATGAATTTAAGAGACTGAATATAAGATGGAGGAGTCTGTCATGCAGTAACAGCTTATAAGAGTTAGAAAGCCGACATATAAACATAAAAAGCAAAGCTGACACATTTGATAACCACAAAGCCTGCTTATTCCAAATATACTCTCAATTACAGTCATTCTGGATTACACAAAATGAAAAAACAAGTTCAGGGAAGTGTAGTATTACAATGCTCGTCTCAGTTTCTATGCTGTCAACCTCCCAAAGCTCCCCTACAGGTAATGGAGTCTCCCCAGCCTCCCGCCGGGGCAAACACTCGTGGGAAGAGAAGGCAGCTCCACAACACAAATCCCACCCCTGCACGGAGACGCGGGGCAACGCAGGAACACAGAAAACACGGCAGAGCAGCTTCTTGTGGTCTGAAGCTGAATGTAATCATGGAAGTTAGACGTTTTCTTTAACAATCAATTCTAAAAATCAAGGTAAGCCTTAGCTGTGCAATACCATCTCTCAAAGGCAAACAGTTGTGGGCAGTGGACTTTTTCGAAAAGACCTTAATATATTAAGCTAGCACCTCATCTGTGTTGCTCTGCTGCAATTACCTCAGAATAGCCAATGCACAGTAACAAAAGCTTCATTACAGTTTGTTAATAGTAAAAACAAGCACAAAGGTTCATTTTACTTAAGCAATGGTAGAGAAATGGGCAAACACAGATGAGAGATTGTTGCACTGAGTCAACAAGAGAGAATCACGTAACTGAAGTACTGAGGACATCTAAAACCACAATCTGTTGTGTACACAGTGATTTCAGAGAGCAAATAACATTTCATTTTTCTGTGCTGTGTTCTGGTTGAATCGTCCACATTCGAACAATCCTAAATACAAGTACAGGATTTTAGCCCTCTATCAATACTATATAATAGATATTTCCAAGTCCCTCAAATTTAATGTTCTTTCTTCTAATTAGACTGCTGCTAGATCTGTAGGCACTCTTATAAACCACTTAAACCTTATTTTAATTTTTCATTATGAAAATGATAACTGTTCATTAACTTTGGAAGACACAGCATTACAGCTGTGATATATCATTCCTCATATTATTAACAATCTACTTTATGAATTCAGTGCTTGAAGCAGATATTGGTAATAATGTCTTACGAGTTTTATTTTTGTGTTTGTAAGAGTTTAGAAAAAAACTTAATAGGAGTGCAAACACTTAGTTGTCTATCCATACCCAAAATTTTATTCACTGTCATGATTTTAAAATTAGTGCGAAAAACGTAATTGCACCAAATTTAGCAGACTTGTTAGAAACTAAAACCCAAACCCCAAAAMCAAGAAACTATCTGACTGTTACTACCCTCCCCACCTCTCCAACTCTTTGGTAGGCTTACTCAAGCAAGAATGATGTCCAGATATTTGTGTAGTAAACTTTTAACATCTTGTGAATAATTTTCATTGAAGGTAATAGTTTCCCAGAGATTAAGCACCATTTTAGCTTTGCTTCAATACTGTTCAAATGCCTATCTTAGGGATAGAAAAACTCCAAGAGACAATTGGATATCACTATGAAATCGAATGGAATATTACTCATAAAAAGTTCTTTTTGTCCTGTAACTACATAATTTGAAATATTAATATTATATTTATAATATTTAATATGTCAGCTTAAACTGCCATCTTAAAACACAGTATTCTACTGGAAGTAATTAAAAAGAGCTAGAATGCTGTGCTGTATCAGTTACCACAGAATGGGCCATTTGCTTGAGGGAATGAAATTTATGCAAATTGTTCTACATGATGGTCTCTTTTCTTTTTCTTTTTTTTTTTCTTTTTTTTTTTTTACTTATCGGACTTAACATGGTCTCTGGCTTAAGTAGCAAAATCTAAAATACTGATTTTTTTACTCCAATATTTATACAAACTAGAGTGATTAATGTATTTGAGGAGACAAAGTTGTACTGAACTGAGTCATCCTGCAGCCGAACACTTACTATTTCATATAATCAAAATTTAGACTTCTTTCTAGGCAGCAGTCAACACATGACTTGCTAATTTCTAGGTAAAAACTGATCAAATGCTATTCTACCTTTTTCACATGGGAACTGGAAAAAATACTACTGATGGATATTTGTTTAAATTTTCTTAACATTAGACATTTCTGTACATTTTACAACAGCTGGTGGAACTGCCAAACCAAAAAACCTCAGCTGTAGCTCTTTGTGTAATCCCATTKTACATGAAACCTTCCATGAAGTTTAGGTCACATACGAATACATTCAAAAGRTACGCTAAGAGAAGAAACACAGTGACAGCAACTATCAAGATTCAGAACTTAGGAKTGGATAAATGAGCTGATCAGGAAGGAACGAATAGGACAGTGACATGCATGCAGCTAAAAGATGTCCACAATACTGGGAGTGGCAAGGCAGAGCTGGGCTGATAACTTGGACAAAGGAAGCAATGCAAGGAATAGAACAGGATGGATATTGGTAAGATCTTCCAAGCAAAATTTTTATTAAGCTGAAGAAGCGCCTTGCATGGTAATCAACAGAAGACCAAAGTTTGACTTTCAACATTACACCAGACAAACTACACTGAAGAGACATTTCAGTGCTGATGATTAAACTGTTCTTCTCTTGTAAGCTACTTCAAGCAAGTATCTTACTTTGTGAAAGTAATGATTGTGAAAAGATGTGATTGTCATAAGGAAAACAGCTAACTAGCATCATCAAACACGATGGTAGTAACACAGAGCTCAGAGAACAGAATTATAAGCAAGACAACAGGCACTGCTTTTAATGTTATGTCAAGAACATTTTCAAGTGTCAAATTCAGTTTGTAACATCCAGTTTTTGACTAACRTTTAGAAAATAGCCTAGTTCTTAACTACTGTGTTTTCCATAACATTTCTTTAGGTGGGTAATTCCTCTGTCCATTTTCTGGACTTGCTCAAATTCAGCTAAAATGAAATACCTTTACTTTTCACTGCATTAAGAAGAATCAGAGAATTCTTCTTTTTTGAGTTTTCCTGTATAAGCTTTCTGCATCCATTTTAACAAGGTTCTATCACACACACATACAAACGTCTGAGACCCATTCTGTATCATGTATAAGAAACAGCATTCCTCAGAGAGGCTTTTCTCCAAATAGTTTTAAAAGATATCTTTTGATTCTGWCTTAAACAGGATGTAGGGATTGCCACCAGCGGAGGAGTAAGAATCACAAACAGCTATAACCCAAATATTCTAAGGAAATGTAAGCAAGTAATTACAAATAAAACTGCTTACATTCATGCAACTTGTTTGGCAACAGCAGTACACCATAAGGAAAGCTGCTACAATTCATAACAGCATCTTGTAATAAAACAGCTTTATGCATCCCTCTCAAACTGTTTAGTGCTCAAATCTCATCAGATGGCTGAGTAAGCATTACACTTTGGGACAGTAAATCTCTGTTTCCAATATGGTCTACATTCACAGACATGTACTTTTGCATTCACTGTAAGACACTTCCAGCTAAGCACTCATATAAAAAAATAGCAATATATAAAAATATCTGCATGCTATTTTGTCTAGTCAGCTATCTAGACTCTGAAAAAAATTTAGGAACCTTGAAGGACCAGCAGCTCAAGAGGAACTGACTGCTAACAGAAAAAGCTAATTTTAAGTTTGGATTTACAAACATGAAAGTAGTATGAAAGGGCTATCTTTATACATGTCACTGTCTCTTCAACATGTCTTTATCCATGTCACTGAGGCACATGTGGCACTGCTATGGTACATTTTGCTTCATTTAGAGAAAAACTGAAAGATAGGAAATGGCTTAGAAACAAGCAACAAATCTGAATTCATGACAGAAGATGACACTACACAGGCAAATGCTTGAAGAGCTCTACCTAGATAGATAGACAGAGCTCGTACAGAAGATAACTGGCTTAACTGCAGCATCTAATTGAATCTGTAAAGCAAAAACACTGGGTATTATGGGTGTTCCAATAAACAGAAAAGGGCATCACCAGACCTAATGGCTAGCAGCTGAAGCCAGTTTCCAAAATCCAAAGAGAAGCCAGCATCTGCTTTTAACATGGAGGCTGACTTCCCCCAGATGCTGCCCGCCAGTGGAAACGATGGATTTTTTGTCTACTGATGTTTTCAAGACTCCAGAATGTGCTTCATTCAAGGACAGATTACTGGGATCAATGTAGAAATAATCTGATGAAAGTTAATGAGCAACTGGATAGGAGGCCAAACAAGATAACTGGTAGAACTTCTGACTAAACTCTGAATCCAGAGACAAATAATATAAAACAAAAAGAACAAATAAAAAATGCTGGGCCCTGCTTACCCAATTATATTTGCTTCYCATTTTCTTTTCTACAAATTTTGATTCCCATTTATAGGCTTTAAGTTAATTGGTCATCAGCACTTTGACCCAACTTCAAAACATCCCTGGTTCTCTAAGGAAGAAAATTAGTTTTGGGTGGTTGTTTTGTTTGTTTGTTTTAAAGTTTCCTTATGTTTTTCTTACTAAGTAAACTGTGTGTATTTGGGTCCAGTCACAATATTTGAAAAGCTTCTAAAAATCACATAACCCATTTGGGGTATTAGGAGAACAAACAGGGACAAGAAAACAAATATAAACATAGTAATCATCACCACAGACCAACCACTGAGTCTAGAATTTAGTTCCCAACAGTAGTAAGATATTTCAAAAGAACATGGGGAAAAAACTAAGGTGTAAAAGACAATTATGGAATAAACACAATAAACACCTAAAACCTGTTCCCAATGCATCTGAGCTGAAAACTGACTTGTGCATTGGAGCAGTGCATACACTCTGGTGCTTAACCCACCTTCCACACACTCCAAAAATATACAAATGTCTAATCCTCTCCTTATTTTTCTGAAGATGTGGACCTTACGAACATCTGGTATTGGAGAGTTCAACAACGTATAATCCAAAATAATTGTCTTTTGTCGGTTTAAAATTTACACATTTCCGTTTTCTTTCTTTCTTTCTTCCTGTGTTATGAGAAAGGAGAAGGAGAAGCAAATGGCCTAATTTCTCTTTACCAGAAAACAAGCTTTAGAGGGGTTCCCAAGTTCACAGCAGAAACAAAACAATACTCACTACTGCAAAATCTGGACTACATGACTTCTGAAGACTAATTTTCTGGTACATGCCTAGGATACAGTGATAAAGATGCCCAATTCAAACCCAGATCAAGCGTAGAAGCTTTTTAAATCTGAGATTTTCATGATAATAGGTGTATTAGAAAAGCATCTGAGTCTCTTCCTTTCATCAGTTTGAGAACACTCACAAGTAATCAGCCTACTTTCCAAACCGTTCTTGCTGGAAAATACACCCTAAAAAATATCTGTGTTAAACTGCAGAACCTTCTGAAGACAAGAACCCAGAGTAGGTGGAGTATCTGCAGAATTTGCACAAGTTAGCCGTTTTTGTTAGTAGGATTAAGCAAGAAATAAGTATTTTCATTTAGAGTATCTTATTTTAAAAGGAAAAATATTATTTCATCTCCTTGGAGTACATTATTTCCCTTTATGATGGATTTTAATATGAGAAAGAGCATCCACATGGATGTGCCTAAATATTACAAAATTCTTAGAAGAGTGTGTGCACGTGTGTATATGAGAAAATAGAGAAGGATTTATAGGATCAAAAATTATTATTTTCAGTATCCAAAGTCTTAGACTTCTATTACATAGCTGAGCAAAGGGATGAGGAGAAAAAAAAGTATACAAAGAATAGGTTTTCTTCAATTTCAGTTAGGCGAGCAAACACTACTCCTCTATTTTGAAGCACAAGATCTTTCTGCTTGATACAAATTTTTAACTATAAAGTATAGGAAATATAACTTCTATTAATTCTGAAGTGCTTTTGAAAAGGTATTTGCATTAAAATGGTTACTAAGCCTATTCTAGACTAGACCTACGTTTTTTTAAAAATTTCTTTTATTCACAGCATGTGCTAACTACATGAGTTGATAATGTCTACCTTTTAGAAGTTATCCTTTTATATCTAGTTTACATAATGTTCATGAAACTTTGTAAATGATTAAAAAAATAGAACCTAATTTAACTTAATCATCAACTAATGAGGAGTGCAGTACAGCAGCAGTAAAAAAAAGCAGAAGCTCTTTTTGAAAGCTAAATAACTGTTCAGAAAAAAAGGAGCACAAATCTATACATACATATTTGCATCGGAAATCCCTGCATTCTGATTCTCTAATTTAAACTGTAAACAAATACTGATTTTTAATAATGATCACTAGATAGAARCTGCCAAGAATAAAAAATTATTCCCTGAGAGAAACTGTGTGTACACAGAATTCGCATATTATGCCTAGCTGTTTGTTGATTATTCTACAACTACGTATTAATATTAGAATAGTAATGTGTTTTTCAGCACTGGTCACATTAATTGTTACTGGAGTCCTCTGTCAGCATCATAGCTTCCCTATATAAAGTTTCAGAAGCCAGTATTTTATTAAACTCCAACTTCCTCTTTATGATGTTCACCTAGAACAAGATTCCCGGTAATACTCTAACTGATGCCATTGTGTATTTAGCTTTCTAGTTGATGACACACTTTCCAYAGCAATGACATTTGAAACACTTCAACGTGCTGTATTGCAACGGCCGCCTCTGAATTGCCAGGCTGGAATACATCTCCAGTATCCCTCAGAGGGGGACTGCTAACGGCCAGGATGCTGATCTAGAAGTTGGCTCAACTAGCCAAATAGGTAAGAGAGCAAGAGTTACACCTTCATTCAACAAGTCTGTGTTAGACAGCCTGACTTCTCAACCGTTAGTTCCAGCAGGTCTGAGCAACCAACCACTCCAAGCAAATTAAGTCACAATGTATGAAGATATAAAACGGTGAAACGCCAAGAAAGGAGGATGGAAGGGGAATGAAGGGGAAGTGGAAAGTAAGAGATTATCAGAACAACTGATTTAAACTATTATTTACAAATCAGGGAGCTTGCTGCTCAAAAGGAAAAAAAAAATCACCCACAAAAGAGCAAGAGGAAACGATTTATGCATATGTACTTGGAAGTACCCTGAAGACTGAGAGTATTCCATGATGTTTCCCTGAAAAGCCACTTCTAAAGAGATTTCCTTCTGATTTTATGTTATTGTGACTCAGATCTAACATACACAAAGTTTTAGCTTARTTCCTATTTATCAGCAGATCTTAATATGACAGCTCAAAAGGCCACTTGACTGATGCTAGAGTATAAATGAGAGGAGGCATGTTAGATTTTGGGCTAGACTTTCTTACATTTTCCTTTCCTAAAARCATATTGGGGGAAGGGTGCTATAAAGGTTTGTACTTTTATTTATTTGCTAGTCTAGTAATGTTGCTACATAGCTCCATTATTAACAATATCAACCCAGATGAAAGCACAGATGAAAAGTGCTTTCATGTTTTTAAATCACATAACAATAAGAACCATATAATCTTTTACGATTTGGGGAGGGAGAAAGTAGGGGAGGGAGTTTTTATTCAACATCTTTGCTTTATTAAATAAGGTACACATATTAAAATATACATTTTTATTTCTCGCTAATGCAGTGCTTTCTAGAGAATGGAAATTGAATGCAGTTGTCTCACCTTAATAAATATTTTACACTGGGATCGTGTATCTCTTAGGTAACCATTAAAACCAAAGTAAATCTTGATTCAACAGCAGTGCAAGTTACATGTGTGTACCAGTTGTAACAAGAAATTTGCCTTGAGGCCTTCTTCCCCACACAAGCTACCCTACATCTGATTCCATGTTAAGGGCTTCCTCCTTAAGCTTCTGCCACCCGCCTCTACCTCAGATTTTGTTTGATTATGTAAATGTACAGATATACAAAAGCAACATATTGCAGAATGCCACTCAAAACCTAATGTGACAAAGGAAAACTAAGAATGTGCTCCCACTCTATCCAGAATACAAGAAAAAGTTTTCTTTAATGTCTTTAATCCAAATCTATATATAGAACATTTAATTTTCAAAAGGTCACAGGTTCTGGGAAGAAATATTAAAACTGAAGTTAGTAAAACTCAGTTGGATTTGAAAGGGATACATTAATTTGAGCCTAAAAGTTGAGTATGACTCATGTTTGATGACAAGATGACCAAAATCTCATCTTGGTGTTACTGAGAATACAAGCAGCAAGACAAAGTCTAGTTAGCCTGAGAACTTGTAACAGCAACTATCCCYCTCTATACAGCAGCACATTAGTCATTGCTGAACACAGAATACCTGACCACAATAACTTTAAATCTGAACAAGCTTAATCACTCTCATGAAATGTTCTTACTGCAGTGTGGTTCTTCGAATGTGTCCCAGTAAATTATGTGGTGACAGATTTATGATGTGAAGAACAAGAAGAGAAAACAATATTCATTTTCCTCAGCAATCAGAGCTGCCCTAGAGTAGGCTGTAAAAAATAAAATGTAGATTCATCAAACTGGTTTGGGTTGTTTTGGGTTTGGGGGGGCAGGGCGTTTGCTGATATTTTTCTTTTTTCTTCAAGAAACCTATCCAATATATATGGAGAAAAGATGCAGTATGAAATACCCAAGAGGTGATGAATAGTACAGCATAGTAACACAACTTCATGTGAAAGAAAACTGAGTGCATTACATTTCCCACGTGCCCCTCTCTGAGGACTGTATTGCAATARCTTAATTTTCTATTTGATGTTAATAAATATACTGGACACTCTTAAGGGACATTATAAGGGATTTATTATAATCATTATCACAACTTTTTTCTAACTCCCATTAACATACCTGTAGAGTTAAACAGGATACAAAAAGCACACATTTTTAAGAATAAAAAACCAGAATTTGAGCTGACATACAGAAAGGTATTGGCTGTTGTTCTTTACTGAAATTGTCTCGCCGTACAAAAAGAAATGCTGTGACATATACAAAGCAATTCAACTGTGGTAAAAAAATTCAACCTATTTCAGAAGACTGTTGGGTCCAGTTTAATATGATTGTGTTTTTTAGACTTACTTTTAATAACTTCAATAATATACTCTMGTTGTTCTAACATTTCACAGCAGAGATTTACTGCTAAACTAGATCTGACCTGAGAATGAGAAAGCAGTCAATTCAGTATAACTATTGGCTAATAAATTTTGCATCAGCTGAAGCCTGGTGTTTGGCTCAGGCAGAAATATAAAATCCATGAGCTATGAATGCCAAGTGAGGAACTCTGGAATAGTAAGGTTTGCAATCACCCCTTTGAAAGGCAGTTTAAAAATCTTAACAACTCAGTAGAGTGTTCTTTTAAGCACAATTTGGTTACAAAGTATACTTGAAAAAAAGCTGCCTTTCAAAGCAACCTCTTTAAAGGAAGGTTTTCCAAAATCCTCATTTTTTGCCTTAAAGGACATCTACTTTCACCATGCTGCATCAGCAGATGAAGTCAGAAAGAAGGTGTTTTCTTAAACAAAACAAAACAAAAAAAGATAAAGTTTGAGAATTGGTTCTCTTTGGTGCAAAAATACASGGCATATAGAGAAATTCACGTATTACCAGATTGTAAAATATTCCAAATATTCAGAGGTGTCAGAACTATTATCAAGCTTTTGACATATCCTAGCAGAAAGTAGAAAAGTTTCTGTTAAGATTAAAATACAGCATTCAAAAAGGATTCCTCAACTTTAAATAAAACTTGCAATATTTGAATGCTCTCTCAGATGCAGTGAGGGACTGTATTTTTCAGATCGATTGACTAATGAATATCCAGTGCAGGTACTGAATTACAAATACGTTTCTATCTATATTAGGGAAAATCTAAGACAAGCTCAAGCATGCATTGGACCTGTCATTGCAGCCAAGAATCTGAACACCTGTTTTGCAGATGATCAGAAAATAAACTTGACACAAAAATACTAAACCTATTCTGCATTACTTTGTACAAATATTATTACCGATATGTTAAAAAAAGACTTTAAAAGGGGAATTTTATTACTTAGAGAAATTACAGGTAAACATCTTAGGAAAAGCACAGTAGAAGTAATGCCAGATGAAGGTGCTTCAGGTAATATACAGTCACGTCATCCTCATGCCTTTATACCAAAACTTCCAAATACCACACCAGAAAGTAGCATCTACGACAAAGAGGAACTTTCTTTGGTAGGTGCATTTGTCAACGATTAGCACAAAAAGCTTATTTCAAAACTTGCAAACGATGTCAAAGTTTTTAAGTTGTATTCTCAGAGCTAAACTTSCACCAACATTCAATTTTCCCATCAAATACTTTATTCACACTAGCTTAGAGAGGTACTTATATTTCGTAGATCTGCTTTTTTCATGAGAATGAGACAAACAAGTCAGAACAGAAGGACAATAAAATACCAAAGCAAACCAAGAAGATCTGTTTCAGGCTTCTGAGTTCTGAATACAGTTTTTGTTATTAGCATTTCACTGTTGAACCGTCATAAACAAAAATGGAAGTAGTACAACTTGGTCTTACGCTTAACAGATTTTCAAAACTGAGTAACATATGATCAGGCAGCAGCTAAAAACAACTGCTTTGAGCAGTTCCAGTGCCATAGTTAAACCAGATACTTTTCAATAAGTCAAATGCATATAGCTTTACTAACAGAAGAGACAAAACATTGAGGAAAATCTCTACAATTGCTTAAAAAATGTCAAGCTTTTTTGTAATAGAAGAATAAAAAATTCTCTAAAGACTATTTATTTTAAGCATGTTTATTTCCTACAGAATTTAATCCCATCAAAACACCCACTCAAACTGAGAATAAATTTACATGTATAAATCCTAGATGTCTGCAGCTGGAAACCGCATGCATAAGATGTAATGAACAGTACTTCCTACTATATGAACCACATTTTTATCCATATAATATTAAGGAAGAAAGTGAGAACATGTACCAAGTCTTAATCTAGATCTACGTGCCACATTATCTCAAATTYCATGTCAGCAGAGGAACTTTACAATCAGAAAGATACCAAGCTTTCCAATACGAAGAATCATCATACAGACTTATTTTCTAAAGAAATTTGCTTTCTAAACTTAACAAAAGCAGGAAAATAAGGAGTTACTACTCATATTATTTAACAAAAAACTTACTTTGGCTCTCTAAAATAAACTTTATTCATCTAGATATAAAAACACAGAGTAGCGGGGGGGGGCAGGAATCTTCGGAGCGTTTCAATTCAGTTACCAACAATTTGCACTCCCCTTCATAAAGAGGGCAGATAAGAACACATTAAGAGCAGGAGGAGGATGAACAGTTGTCAAATCAGTAATCAAGAGAAAAAGAACACCCTCATGAAATGCCGAATAATGACCTGGAAACTAAAATGAGGCACTTGAGCTGAAGCATCAATCATCCAGATAGGGAAAAGTAATATTTAGATGACTCCTGTACACAAAGGCTGAACAAACCACAGTGAAAATGGCTCCAGTACCTGGTATGATCTAGTTGCAGTTTGATGTGTTATCTCTAGGTAAATACCTATAAGCAAAGAAAGACCCTACAAGAACAGAGATTACCTCAGAAAATAGAACTGAGTGTTTGATAGACCAAGCACAATGCAAACACTTCCAAATCTCTGTACACAAATGTGAGAGAAACAAGGGATTAGATAAGGGTTTAATTAGCGAYGCTAATTAATAGATATTTTGATTTTAAGGTGAAGACAGACACTGACTGCTGGCAGAATGCTTTGAACAAGTTGCATGACATGATATCAAGTATAAAAAATGACCTTTCACTGAATGATCTCCACAGAGAAGTGTGATAACTTAGAATTTCTTGAGTCACAATATTAGAAATGTGTAGTAGAGAACTATCATGTGCCATTAACAAGCACACATATATAATATTAGAGTTTCAGCAACTAAAGATGTACTAGATAATTTACCTTCCATTGAGGGGGCACAAAGGGCTATACATTTATGCCTCAAAACTGCCTATATCTTGCTTGATATAAACCATATCTGATTCTTCAACTGAAACTAAACCAAGTAATTTATTTTAAAACCCATATCTAATTGTTTACTGAGTGACAATTTAATCAGGCTATTTGGTCAAGTTAACCAGATGATTAAACACTGTTCCTGTGAAGCAATGTTCACTAATGATTTCAACACATAGACTTATGATTTATTGAGACAAGTAAATACCTGAATGAGAGTAAAATCATGTGTGTGCACAGTGCAAAGGCATAATCATAGTTTTTTCAACTAAAAACATTTAGGTTGTTAATTCATTAATTCATTGGACATAACAAGTATTTAAAGCAAGGAACATTTTATAAAAGAAGAGATTACTTCACCTCACAAGTTCACACAGGCAGGTTATTTCAAATATTAGTTCTAAGATCTCGATGCTGCGATAATGTATTATAGCCAATTATAAAAGTAATTAGATTGGTTTCCTCCTTCCAGTTTTTATGAGGTGAAGGGTAAGCAGTAGGGGTAAGCAGTGACAAAATGAAGTCAGAGGAAATAGCATTCCCATKCCCGCATTTCAATTACACAGCAGTTAAGAACAGGAAAGGAATTCCGAGGCACCTGATTAATAATGAATGTTGGCCATATGGGGTTTTACCATAACAGTGTTTTAGTCATCTTTTCAGTACGGGTACTCTGTTAAAGACAGACAAGTTTAGGTGAAAATGCCATTATTATTTCTAAAATGAACCTAGGAAACGGAATACAAGGTTAGCATATTGGCCAACCCTGAGATCCATGACAAATACAACACCTGGTTAAGGGTCACTAGCATTTTTGTTTCTCAGATGTTTTGAACACTGGATCCTGGTTTGCCTCATTTACAAATAGTGAATTCTGACAGGATCAGAAATCCAACAAGAGAAAGAACTTCTAATTTAACACAAAACAATTGGAATAATGGTAAAATGGCACCCATTCTCCGACAATTCTTCCATTAAAACTCGTTACAACACTAGTATACTTTAACAAGCAAGAGAGATTGTCTACTGAGGATTACTGTAAAAGAAACCAGTTGTGACTTTAAACATACCTTGTCTTGGAAACTCATCCGACTCCCTGTGAACCAGGTCAGAAACTCGATTTCCATAGTGCATCCTGGTGTCATGATCATATGCCTTCAGTGTCTCACTTGAGCTGTAAGACTTCTGAGTTGGTACTCTGCAGTCTTCACTGTCCAGTGAAGAACTTGTATAGCGGCATTCCTTCCCGCACCGGCCCCTCGTCAGAGAACGGTGTCTTCTGTCTTTTATATCCATTATTCTGAGTCAGGTAGGACGTTTTCAGAAAAGCCACTCTTATATTTGGGGTCAGTCACTGTCACCTAAAACCAGGAAAGAATAACAAAAGAGTGAGCGATGTTGCTACTACATTTTGTTTTATTCTACTTTCCCTGACTTATCCTTGAAAAACAATGCAGCACAGATCGAGAAGAAAGAGAAGATCCACATGATGCATCCTTAGAAATTGAAATAATTGACCTGAATGGGTGGAAGGAAGAAAATCAAATGCTGTAAGAGAATTGCATTCTATCTAAATTATCATCTTATTGAAGAGTTTAAAAAATGATGATAAAACAAAAACACTGTTATCTTTTGATTTTTGAATGAGCACCGATAATAATATGGAACTGTCAGAATAACATTTGTTCCCGTTATGCAACAGTACAAAGAAAAGCAGACTCAAACCAGCTTTAATTATTTCCGCCCTTCCTGCAGGAGGGCTTGCAATTAAGAATGAAGCATGCAGGAGAGCTGCATAGAGGAGATTATATCTATTCAGCATGAATGCATTACAAAGGTGTACCTTATCCTTTAACAATGTGTTCACAAGCAGTAGCGACTGATTTTATTGCCCCTGGATAACATAATCCAAGGCCCTGTTCTCAACAGAAGGTTGGACCAGGTATCTCCAGAGGTCCTTTCCAGCCTTGACATTTCTGCATTTTTATGATTCTCTGAACACGCTTTGGGAATTGGCTGCTCTTGTGCACTACAGAACATGACTAGATGCTCTTCTTCACAATCCCTCAAGATGACCACTTTACCCATCTCGGCAGTTGGAGCTCTTCAAATTTGTGTAGATATCTTCTTGCTCATTGGACCAGGAACAGATAGATTCTTACAGTCTACTTAATTAGGACACCCTTACTGTGGCATATATACTTTAATATATGCACAGTTAGCATGCATAAACTGCAAAATGAAAGATACTGTAAAAAGCAAGAAATAAACTAAGCATGAGCACCCTAACCACTGGGGTACTAATTATTTCGAGTTGGTATTTGTATGTATATCTTTCTCTCATGGCATCCTGTGCCCAGGTCTGTACTAGTCCTGAGAAATCCTCATGACAAAACTTTTTGCTAGAAATGAAATCTTCCCACAAAAAAATACCCAGATTTGCTAACAAGCAAAAATTGGAACAAAAACACTGCTTTTCTATACATGGCTAAAGAGGTGAAGAAATGGTTTCGGCAAACTTAGCTGGGACAGTTGAAGACATTTGCTTTCCCACTGTCCCCTCTCAGTTCAGTTGCCTCCTCGAAAGCCCACCCAGCAGAACGGGAGCAGGTCCTGCACACCAGCTACACCCAGTCCCAGGCCAGTCTTAAACCACCAACGYACTTCAACAGTACGATTCCTTCTGCCACCTCTGCCACCAAGGTAACAAACTCCAGCGAAAGACGATAAAAAACCCAGAAGGCAGTCATGTTTTTCATTGTTGTAGTTGTTTGCACACGTAGGAGAAGAGGTCATAACATTGGCATAAGTATTTGCTAAATCATTGCTTTTTTGCTGGAATAGATTATGTCTCCAAGAGAGAATAAATGTACTTGGCCAGAGGAGCTAGTGAACTCGAGAAAAGGTTTCTTGGCTTCATTTAGACTCTGACATTTAGACTTGTGTTTTTTGGTTTTTTTTTCTTTCTATATTTTAAAGAAGAAAGTTAGGTAACCAGGAGAAACAGCTGCTTTAAGCCACCCACAGGTACTCTGCAATCTGTGAGCGATAAAAAGTGTAAACACGCTTACTTTTTCCTCCTTTTTCTCTTATTTTTAACTATGATGGTACATTTCAGAGGGAGAAAAAAAAAAACAACAAACACAAAACACCACACACAGAAAAGCCAAAACAAAACCAGAAGACATTCAGCACTTAAAATTGGGAGGGTTAGTTTTAGAATTTTAGGTTAAAGAGAAAGGAAGACTCAATATACACTCCCATTTCTCACCTCTCTGAACGTCTAGTGGCTAAGCTGTCTTCTCTATAACTGAATTATTCAGTTCAATTCTTTGGTCYTGTAATATTTATTAAACTGTAAAGCATGTTAACTGTAAAGCATGTTAACACTGGTGGCACAAACGCTTGCTTGAAGYTTGAGGAGATATATGATCGTTTAGATTAACAATGCCTGGCTCTTTGATCCTAGTTCAATACTATCTCATCGAATTCAGATATCAATATATCACAATTATAAAACACAGAAACAGATGAATACAGTACAGTATTGAGCAAAAACTGCCAGTTACTCTCTGGATGTCTTCACGCTACTATTCAATACAAAAGCCTATTATTTCATATGAAAGTATTGTCTATCAGTTCAGAAAAACAAACAGCTGCTTCTTTTTATGATTGCTAAACTTTAAGCTGTCTGGCCTGATTTCTGTTGTTTCTGAAGGAACATTTAATTCCTTGTTACTATAGTTAAAAGAAGGATTTACTATTACTGAGATAGAACTTAGAATAGAATAGAATATTTTGGGTTGGAAGGGACCTTTAAAGGTCATCTAGTCCAAGCCTCCTGCCATGGGCAGGGACATCTCCAACTAGATCAGGTTGCTCAGAGCCCCGTCCAACCTGACCTTGAATGTTCCCAGGGAYGGGGCATCTACCACCTCTCTGGGCAACCTGTGCCAGTGTTTCACCACCCTCAGTATAAAAAATGTCTTCCTTATATCTAGGCTAAATCCACACTCTTTTACTTTAAAACCATTCCCTCTTGTCCTGTCGCAACAGGTCCTGCTAAAAAGTCTGT
>JASVER010000074.1:894119-1047882 GCA_030449065.1 Oceanodroma leucorhoa | reverse complement strand
TGAAAGGCCGCAATAAGGTCTCCCCGAAGCCTTCTCTTCTCCAGGCTGAACAACCCCAACTCTCTCAGTCTTTCTTCATAGCAGAAGTATTCCATCCTCCTGATCATTTTCGTGGCCTTCCTCTGGACCCGCTCCAACAGGTCTTTCTTGTGCTGAGGGCTCCAGAGCTGGATGCAGCACTGCAGGTGGGGTCTCACCAGAGCAGAGCAGAGGGGCAGAATCCCCTCCCTCGACCTGCTGGCCATGCTTAGAATCATAGAATAGAATCATAGAATAGAATCATTCYTTTGATGCAGCCCGGGATATGGTTGTCCTTCTGGGCTGCAAGCACACATTGTCGGCTCATGTCCAGCTTTCCATCCACCAGTACCCCCAAGTCCTTCTCGGCAGGGCTGCTCTCAATCCCTTCATCCCCCAGCCTGTATTGATACTGSGGGYTGYCCCGACCCAGGTGCAGGACCTTGCACTTGGCCTTGTTGAACCTCATGAGGTTCACACAGGTCCACTTCTTGAGCTTGTCCAGGTCCCTCTGGATAGCATCCCGTCCCTCAGGCGTGTTGACCGCACCACTCAGCTTGGTGTCGTGTCCAAACTTGCTGAGGGTGCACTCGATCCCACTGTCTGTGTCACTGATGAAGATACTAAACAGTACTGGTCCCAATACGGACCCCTGAGGGACACCACTCATCACCAATCTCCACCTGAACATTGAGCCGTTGGCSACTACCCTCTGGATGCGACCGTCTAACCAATTCCTCATCCACCAGACAGTCCACCCATCAAATCCATACCTCTCCAGTTTAGAGAGAAGGATGTTGTGGGGGACCGTATCAAAGCCTTACAGAGCTCCAGATAGACGACATCTGTAGCCCTTCCCATGTCCACTGATGTAGTCGCTCCATCATAGAAGGCCACTAGTTCTGAGTATTTCTATGATATTAGCCTATCAAAGCATCTYCTCAGGCAGACAAGATTCTTTGAAATTGTTCCCTCAATAAACATTCTTTTGTAGTTTTGTGCACTTACCCTACAAACATAAAAATAAAAGGAAATGGTAAGACAGTGCTCTACTGTTGATAAYGCCAAGAAATACTCCTCAGTCACCCCTATGTGCAGAATGCAAGGTGCAACGTCTGCACTGTCATTACCATAAGTCCAACAGGTTAATGCAAGAAAAAAAATATAGACATATGATAAATACGTCCCAGTAGCTTTACTTTGACCTTTCTTAAGGAAAATCCTGTTACAAGAATCAGCCTTCACAATAACTTGGTGAATAACCTGATCTTTATAATACTATACTACTAAAAATTTCTTGAACTAAATTTTAAGAGATGCTTAAAAATACAGATAATTTGAAATACATTTTTAATTGGGTTTTTATTCAATGACATGTTCATATTTATTACAGTACTTCTAATTTTTTTTCTGATTTTTCTATTACTTGAGGACAAATCCTAAGCATCTGAGACTAAATACATCTACCTAAATGCAACAAAATATTCACATAGATTCTTCTCTCATCCTCATCCGCTTTGGGGATTTCTGTGAACAAAAGAGTCAGGCAAAAGGCAGTTCCATAGCACTGTCAACAAACCACTCTTAAAATGCAGACAACAGTATCACCGTACCTGTTTTAAAATACGATGAAATGAAGTTGTAACACATTCGTAGAAAACTTGTTTCATATTTTTCTCATACTTATCTTAAATAGATGAAATGCTGTTTCAATTCAATGCTAAACAACTTCCCTATTAGATAGTCAAATCTTTATGTAATGTATTCCTGGAAATGTAAAATGTGATAGCTTTGGTTAAGCGAGAATAATGGTGAGATTCAATTTGAGTTTAAAATTCCTGATACTCTTTGACTTCCTGTCTCAAGGGCACTCTATAAATGGTTTATTTTGAGTAATTGACCTAAATAGTAACTGATTAAATAATTTCTTTTGTTTCAAAGGATTTCACTAATACTGCTCATATTGACCCACTTACGCTACAGAGTAGTACAACCACTAACAGCTTACTTCAACTGTTTTTCTCATCTAACATTGTTTTAATTATCTATGAAGCACTAATAGGACCTCCATCTAGCTTTCTGAACAAGGCATTTATGGCTTGCAAAAGGGTTGGTCACGTTTCAAAGGTGTATAGTCTCAGCTGATCTAGACCTTCAACGGATAGTAAATCTAAAGCAATAAATGGGACATGCTGTATTTGCTGCTGACACACAGACATGTATCGCATGTGCAGCAAGTTACGTGTCTCTAATAAACTCTGGACTCACTATTCACCCAACACAAGATTTCTTGTGTTCGTGTGCAGCAACTATTTACCTGGACATGACTACAGCAGTGGTAACAAGAGCATAAGTGGTAACTGTGGGACGGTCCAAGGGCATTAAAACACTATGTCCTGCAGAGAGGAGAAGAGAGGAGAAGAGAGAAGAGAGGAAAAAGCTGAGGAGCTGAGAAGTGAAAAACAGTTTTTTGTTTAGGGGGGTTTTAAAAAAAATGACTACTTTTTGTGTTAGCAAAGTCAAATCAATAGGACGCATGAAGGGAGGACTCAAAATTAATTTTAATGGCTTAGCGAAGCCTATGTTAAAACTCTCTTTAATCAAAATTTGAAGTTGATTCGTACACTGATTTTAAGTTACGTGCTTGTTTACTGCATTTTCTAATGATGCCTTATACTATTACAGTGTACAYGGCCGTTAGAACTGCCACTCACAATAGACAGAATGCAGTAATCACTTGGAAGTTCAAGAGAAAACAAAGCACTTCACATTTACTTTGTGCCCCTAAATAACCTAGCACAACCAGATCAAAACATTACAATAGTGCATACGATATTAGAAAGTCTTTTTCTTTTTTCTTTTTTTTTTTTTTAAAAGAAGTAGTATACCATGTATCAATCTGTGCATTAAAAAACAGGTCTCTTAAAAGCCTGTACTTCTTTTAATCRACAACAATTGGAAATAAGCTTGTGATTTAGAGGTTCAAATGCTGTTCATTATTTTATGCAAAGACTATTTTTGAAATGAGAAGATTCAATAATTCAGCTTTGGCACAGTACAAGTTTTCAGGGAATAAATAAAAGGGTTATTTAACTGCTGTATTTTTTGCTGATTTTAATATCAGTGAATACATCTCTAATTCTGGATCACCTCTGCCTTTTAAAAAAGGCAACAAATAAAACGCAATTTTTTAACGAAATACAGTATGTACACTTTGCTACATGAAATAACGTTGATGACAAGTATGCTGGTTTTGATTTGGGCCAAAAATCAAAGTATATTTGGACAGTCTGTTTGGTGTAATAAAGGAACCTCATTTTCCATTCATAAGTCTTTCTTCTGATTTTTCATATTCTTTTTTTTTTTCTCTCCAAATACTGAATTTTCCTTTTAGTATAGCTACTCTATGTATTGCATTGAAAATTAGACGTATTTAGTATGACATGTGAAATAGCTATTTCAGAACAGTTTTGATGAATGATTCAATTTTAAGTAATAGAAAACATACAGAGCTTACTGTACATATAGGAAGTATTTTCAGACTAAGGGCAGTCAAAATTGTAAACAGAACAACAAAATCAAACAAAACACTGTGCCAAATATTTATCTTATATAATGTATTTTTATCTACTTAAATATACATATTTTTATTTCCAGACTATCTTCTGAGATTTCTGTACTCCAGGAACTTCTTACTAATCCCAGAACTGTTTAAATCTATTATGAAAATAACATCCCATTAAGAAAATAACATGCCATCAAGAACTGATGAAAAGCCCAGGAGCTATGAGCCAGCTTTCTAACAGTCTCAGTCTCACATCATTCACTGACTGCTAAGGATTAACCCCTTATTTTCCACGGAGTGTTGGGCAGTGAGGATTGATACATGTGAGCACGTCCTCTTCTCYGTACTGAGAGGCTTCAGAATCGCAGTGACACTGAGGAAAAATGGGAAGTTTCTTTCTTAAAGGTACTTCATGACAGTTGAAAAAGCAGCTAGACAAACTCAGACACAAATTCCTAAATGTTATTAAATGTGACTTCTGGTTTATGAAYCTCATGAGCTGGGGATCACCATAGATCCGGAAACCGTACCAGTAAAATTTCACTATTAGCTAAGCATCTGCCAGTATTCAAGGTCTGAGGCAGAGTGTGGCACATATGAACCTACCAAGTCTTCATTTTCATTTTATTTACTATGAACTGTGCGCTCTTCCCCCTCTGAGAATAACATGAGAAATAGCAAGCTTCACAAACACGTGTGATAGCTTCCAGAGCAGGAAGAAAAATATTGGCCTTTAAGCCTCCATCTCACAAAACTAATTTAGTGCCTYGATTAGCCCACACAGTATATTTACATGATTTTTCTTGAAAAGTTATTTTAAACTCATCGAAATATTACTTGCATCCTACATATAAAGCTGGTCATCAAAAGAGTATGGCAAATATTATGTTGATTCCGATCCTAGATGTTACACCAGCCATTAGAAGTAGATTGCATCACACTGACTCAGAAAGATGGCCATGTTTTGTAAAAACATGTGACACAAGCAATGAAAAAAGTACATTTACAAGTAGCAAAAGGTTTAACTCATTTTTCAGAGAAGGGCTTATAAACCCACCCAAATTAGTACTTATTAGAACATTATTAGTTACATAAATGAGGCTGAAATGACAATCTACTTTTCTTCCTAGATACACAGAGGTAAAACAGTAGAAAGAGTTTGAAAGAGAAGTAAAGAAAAGAAAGGGACWGAATTTTTGTGTGTCCTGGGGTTTCTAAGCCATGTGAAGTTTTCAAGTTTTTCCTCTTGGAGAGTGTTTTTCCTTCTTTTCTGAATGAAGCATTAACATCCCCCCATTCCAAACACTGYCCAAATAAAAAAAGTAGAGGTTTTACTCTGGGATAACATATTTCCACTCCTAACTCAAAGCTATGTAAAGGGTGGCTACAAAGAAGATGGAGACTCCCTTTTTACAAGGAGTGACATGGAAAAGAGGAGGGGTAATGGGTACAAGTTACTCCTGAGAAGATTCCGACTGGACACAAGAGGAACATTTTTCACAATGAGCACAATCAGCCGTTGGAATCATCTCCCCAGGGAAGTGGTGGATTCCCCAACATTGGACACTTTTAAGATTCGGATGGACAGGGTGCTGGGCCATCTTGTYTAGTCCGTGCTTTTGCCAAGAAAGGTTGGACCAGATGATCCTTGAGGTCCCTTCCAACCCGGTATTCTATGATTCTATTTACAAATATTCATTAGGCTTTAGTACAGCCATGAGAGCTAAATCTGCATTATCCTTATTCTACAGAAAAAGGTAAACACCAAAAGGGTAAGTGTCCCACCTGAGGTCATACAATGAGTTTGCTGCACACTGGGAACCCCGAGTTCCAGTTCTTGGTTTCCTGCTCGCAGTATAATTATTATCTATATACKTCCATCATTTTATGCAGTCAGATAAAAGAAAGAATCAAGTCACCATAGAACAATACAACAAGCCAACTTCTCAATTAATATAATTACTTAAAATTAGTATAGCTGAACAGGTTCACAAAATGGATTTAAAGATCAAATACAAACTGGCCACTTCAAAAGACTAAGCTTCCTAAAAATAATTGCCTAAAGAACATTACTACTCTTCTACTGCCTAAAAAGAACAATACTATTACCTACTGCTAAAATGCTGTGAAGGAAGAAAGGTAGAATAATTTATCATTGCATAATTAACACAATGCAGTTAAGCATGCTTTAACGATTCTGTATAATAGTTTCCTATCGCTAGAGAATACTTTTGAATCAGGAAATAATTGTCTAAACAATTTTTATTAAGTCTTTGATCAAACTGATCAACATTTATAGAAGTGTGGTAGATCTAAATGCCCATGCAATGAATGACAACTTGCTTTATTTAATTGTTCATTGGTGATGTTCTTTCTTCCTTCTAATCCTAGAGTAGAAYGCTGTCTTTAATTAAGTTAACGGGATTTTTAACCTTACTAGCCAAGACATCAAGCTGGTTGGAGCACAAGCTGTGCTCCAGCCATTTCCCCTCTCTTTTGCTTTCACCAACACTTAGTCATTATTTCATTTAATTTTTTACCAGCATTTTCCAGTGTTCTGTCCTCTTGTCAGGCTCCTCTGTCTTGCCATTTTCTCAAAAACCTTATTTATCCCCATAGTTTCAGTTATGGATTTGAATGCTGTTCATTTCCACAAGCCTTYTTCTTCATACCCAGGCTAATCCGTCAGCTGTCTCTGAGAACTCCTGGGCATGGTGCTTCCATATTAGATTCAAGGGTTTAGATTTTAAACATATGACCGTGCTATAAAGTTGGAGAAATGTAACTGACGTGAAAGGACTTTTACTTTTCTTGCACCCAAGCAGGTCCAATGCCAAGAATTTTAAGACAGTTCCTTCCTAATTCTTCTTTACTTCCTTATGTTAAAACATTCTATAATTCTATACCTGTTGGGCACCTTCATTCCTGCTGGCAATAGCAGAAGCTGTACCACTGGGTAAAAGATCAGCCAAAAGAAAACCATTAGGAATGCACCTTTCATTTCTTGTTTACTCTTAATAGATGAATACACTGTTAAGGGAGAACTTTTCCAGAATCTGAGATCAAGCAAAGCTCCTGCGTACATCTCACCAGAGGATGCTACTATAAGAAGATGATGTTGCTGAAGAGGTTTCTCAGTGATTTTTAAACCTCTACAAGACTATTCTCAGAACTCATCAAATGTAGTAATCATGCTAACAGTTACGAGTTCACGTACTTTACTTATCATTTCAGTTAAGAACACCACCTGCTTTTGACTCTAAATTTACACCATTCTCTCTCATTCTGTCCGAGAAACACTGCCCTACTTTCTTTAAAGCTTCCAAGGAACCTCTCCTACCTCAATTTGATACTAACAATTTTCATATGCTCATTAACAAGATGCTTTAATATGCTGTCTCCCTGCTAGTAGTGTCAACCCAGGAAGCTATTCTTTAAGAAGACTTTACTAGAGACCATTTTTAAGGCTGTATAAACTTATCGTGATAATAAAATGCAACAATATTTTAAAATGCCTAATAGTATTTAGTAGAATTTCAATAAAGACAGCTATTCCCAATTACACAAGTAAATAACCCACTCAGCTAAGCTCTGATACTTGCCTCTAAGGGGAAGGGAAAAAAAAAAAAAAAGGAAAAAGGAGTCCTTTTGTTTGTGTAAACTTTGGGAGTTCTCTGCCTTTGTAAACACACAGATTTTATCAGAAATAACAACTTCCTAAAGTGATCCTTTGTTTTAAAGGTTCAAGGTAAGCTAAGAAAAAGTTAAAGGGAAAAAAGAAATATGAACGGAAGACAATGGAACATCATGTTAAGGCACAYGAAAGAGATGACATCATATCTCAACAGCTTTCATAAAAGCATTTTCTGAAAYATTTTAAATTCTGGATCACCTCAGCCAGCCATGAAACTTCACATAATGAAGTAAGAAGGCTGCACTRTAAGTTTCTGAGCTAACTACACCTCAAGTGTTGTTCCATCTTTTAATAAAGGAAAATGAATTGCTTTATAAAAATTAATTAAACCTTGCAGCAACAGATAAAATGAATACAACTATTATATAAAATGACCAACTGTAACTGAAAATCTCTGAAGTGAATTTCCAGTGTCCACACAGCAAAGGGTTGGCAGGTACAGAATTGACRCCTTGTCACCCTGAAAGCTGGTCCACCCAAACCTGCAGTGCAACGTTTGCTTGCATATTATCATAGCAGAAGAGGACAGAAAGGGTTGTCTTGATTAATGGAAATCTTTTTAATAACTTAAGTCAAGAAAAATATACTTCCAGGAAACTAACCGGTCCAAGACCACAAGAAGTAGCTAATACCTCATAATGTTGTACAGTCACTGTGCAGACATTACTGTATCCTCTGTTCCATCTCCAAATCACGAAGAAAAAGACCACATCAATCTGGAGGAAAATCACTCTAGGGAAAAGGCCACATGCTTCAAGACATGTTAGCTACCTAGTCATTCAGGAGATGTAATCCAATGTATACTCTCACACTGCAACTTCCTTCTGCAGACTTCTTGGATAGGACCATCATTTTGGTTACTATCCTCTATCTGTGGGTATCTCCAAAGAAAGCCTGGCATTTGCTGGTGGGTAAGAGGTTTCCTCTGTGTCACTTTGTCAGCAGTCACTGCTCACATGGTTGAATTGTCAGAAGCAAGCCCATCCTGGCTCCTCAGCTGTCACAACTCTCAATCCTGTATGTGATCTTCATCCAACACCTAGCAGGAGGTGCCTGAAGGCACCTGAAGACAGCAAGGTCTTAAGCTGTACCAGCACAGAACATGGGAGCTCACATGGGGATATTCTCAGATAAGCTACTGCATGAGAAATGCAAACCACCACCTCCTATTCACCACRCGTGGCTGAGTTTTAGAAAGCAAGAATAGTCACAAGGAAGTAACCAGTTAAAAAACACTCTCAAAACTGCACAGAATCTTTACAAAATCCATTTTGTCCTTTCCTTCTATTGCCATTTCACAGAAAGAACAAAAACAAAGCTGCAATGTCTAATTTCTTCTCAAGACTAAGCTCACTGCATTAAAGCCAGCCCCCACAATTTTGCCATCTGGTGCCTAGATTGCCGTGTATCCAGAACTGAGATGCCTACATTCTTCGACTGCCGTGGTCAAACCTTCCAGGCAAAAGCATCAGCATTTTATGACAAGGATAGAGATCAAACCTAAGGGAACCTGGCAAGAAAGATTTAAAACAAATTTAAAACACGTGTTGTTTCCACTACCACACTCAGCTGTATCACTGACTCTTGCAAAATAAAATTTATAATTTCAATTATTTCACTTTTAACGAAGTATCTATTGTATCTGTACAGCTATACAGACATCCTGTTCTACATTCACAGTATATGGGATTTAAAAGATTTTAAAATTGCTGTTAAAATTACTTATTCTTTAGAGATTTTGGAATTGATAAAGTTTATAGCTTTGTTTTTCAAAAGAAAAAAGTAACTAGAGGTCCAAAACTTAGTTGATTGTTCTACTAAGGATTAGATGTTATGCACAGAGAACAAAAATAAATAGCTCAGTTTAACAAAAATTACATCATGAAACTAGATCTCTCTACAGTCATAACTAACTTGTTGGAAGTCAAACACAAGCCTTAAAATGCTGCCTTTGTTTCAATGCTGTATTATGTACCTAGGTGAATGATTTCTTAATATTATTATTTTTAGCAGTGCTTTACAGATGGCAACGATATTGCATCGAGTTCTGCTTCCCCCACAAAACAAGAAAGATGTTCATGAACTGGAGAAAGTCCAGGGAAGGACGCCAGTGTCTCAAGGGACTGGAGCATGTGATCTGCGTGGAGAAATGAAGGAACTGGGCTTGTCTAACCTGCCGAAGAGATGGCTGAGCGGGACCTAGCAGTGGCCTTCCTGTACCTAAGAGGCTATGGAGAAGAGGGAGCCAGGGTCTTTAGCGAGGGGAACCAAAGGCGAGTGAGAAACCATAGACACAAACTGAAGTACAGGAAGTTCTGATCAGAAATGAGGTGGGTAAAAAAACACTATGGGGACAAATAAGCACTGAAAGAGGTTGCTGCAGAGGCTGGGGAATTTTGCACGTTTTCAAGACAACTGCACAAAGCCCTTAGCAACCTGGTCTCAGTTCAGCTTTGAAGCTTGGAKTAGGTGAGCTCCAGAGGCCCTTTCCAGCCTCGATGGTCTGTGACTCTATGATATTCTTAATTTAGGAAAAGTTCCATAGTCATAAAAAAAGAAAAAAAAAAGAAAAAAAAAAGTATTTATTTAGGAAACAAGCCTGTAAAGTTAACATGATGAAAGCTTTGTAAGCGGAGCACACAGGCTTAAAAAGTCAGAGCTTTTAAAGTAGAAAATTCATCTAASCTTGCAGGTTTAAAGCTGAGTTCAAAGCTTCACTAGCACAATAAGGCAGAGGCTACATTATGTCTGCACACACGTCCAGATTGCAGAGGACCAGCAAACATCACTGCAGTGGAGTCCTTGCTACACYGTCGTGCTGATGACAGAACAAAAGTTAGTCACACAGAAATGGTATGCCAGAGAAAGCAAAATGGGCTTTGTTGCTTCTTCATTTTCACAATACAGACCGTCTGAGGGAACAGAAAATGACTGAAATGCAGTTCTACAGTGAATAAAATCTATAGGGACTAAAAGAACAGTTTAATARAAGTAACAGGCATAAGCTCTATCCTAATTCCCAGGGCACTACTGCAAGCTCATACATTTCCAAATACGTAATTTGACAGTGCTGACTTTGAAATAGTCCCTTAAAAATATGAAAATAAACCCAAAACAACTCTGCTGTATGTTATAATGACACTACTGTAAATCTAAAGCAAACAACGCACATGAAAAGGAATTGTAACCTCTAACACCCGAGAGTCCACCTCTCCAGTCACAGCCACGTTCCCATGTCATGTAAATCAATGCAGACATATTCTTTCTCCACTGAGGATTTTGTCTTTTGTTTGGCAGCCCAGGAAGCATGGCATTCCTCTGTGCCTATCCTATAGATATGTGGCCAATGACCAACTTTAGCTGTGTGTGCGTGATACTCAGATATATGGTACATTATTCTGTTTGAAAATCTATATATTGTCATAAAACAGAAAAAAAAGTCAGAAGCTGAAGTTGTTACAGTGATTTACTACCAAATCCTTCTGTTTCTATTTCCACTGCAGAATATAGCACAGATAGTAGGTATGAACCCACGACCCCACAGAAGTCAAAGGTGGTTTCTCTTCCTGTATAATCCTGTCTGGCAAACTGCAAAAGGCTAACATTTCCTCTCTGCTGTATTTAATTCAAAGCAGGGGTCATTCTCTGTGCGTGGAGAACACAAGCTACTAGGTCCGGGCATACGGATGGAACAGTCATATAACTGCATTCTGGGGATTAGTATAGGAAAGGTTTGGTCTCCCAGGACCACCCAAGTGTCCTGGTGAACCAAGAAGGAGTTTGTCCATTGCTACCAGAGGTAGTTTTTAGTTATTGTCAGAGGAAGAACTGTTGTCCTCTCAGTAGGTCAGAACACCAACTGAAATTTTCTGGGGTTTTTTGTTTGTTTTATTTTCCAGTTTTTACGTACCACACAGTCTTATTCTTGAGGAAACCCAACAGAATTGGAGCTGACCTCTGGAGAGAGCATCACCTATGGTAACTGCAACAAAGAGTTGTGATCGCTTTAGTGTAAAAAGCAAACAAACTAACTAAATACTGAACCTTTTCCCYAGCATCTTCACTCTCCTACAAGTTCTTCAAAGAGCTGCAGACCCTCTGTGGAGGATTAGGGACAATTTCTGCCAGCAGAAATTGTGAAGGAGGGAATAATTAGACACATTACATGAACTAGGGTTGGTAGTTCTTGAGATGTGCAGAGTCAATAAAGTGTCCTAATTAACMATTTTCTTTGTAACTTGCCTTTTTTGCAGTTATGTCTGAGAYGAGTTGCCATCGGCTCTACAACTACCTGAAAGGAGGCTGTAGAGAGGCGGGTGTTGGTCTCTTCTCCCAAGTAACAAGYGATAGGACGAGAGGAAATGGCCTCAAGTTGCGCCAGGGGAGGTTTAGATTGGATATTAGGAAAAATTTTTTCACCGAAAGGGTAGTCAGGCATTGGAACAGGCTGCCCAGGGAAGTGGTGGAGTCACCATCCCTGGAGGTGTTCAAAAAACGTGTGGATGWGGTGCTTCGGGACATGGTTTAGTGGGCATGGGTRCTGGGTTGATGGTTGGACACGATGATCTTAGAGGTCTTTTCCAACCTTAATGATTCTATGATTCCATGTTATTGATAGGTCCAGAATTTCAAGCTATATATTTCTATGTCCATGAAACTTGATCACCCAGACACACACTTSTGGCTTAATGGTAGTCACACATGCACCTCAATCCCCTGGACAAATACTACTGAAAGTAACATCCTACTACATCTTTCACAAAYGATTTTGCTAATGCTCCACCCTTTAAAGCATTTCTCCTGTTCACAAAGAAAAGCACTGCAATCCCTTATTTTAATACATAAAGTTACTGAGGCAAAGAGAAGAGCGAAGTCGCGGAGCAACCCTGCTATTTAAAGCCTCCCTCAGCTGCAGTAGGTTGTTCTGCCTTACAGGCAGTGGGAAAAAGAGTCTCCTATCTCTGTACCTCTTCAGAGCCGGAAGGAAACTGGAAACAAACACTATAAATGCTTTATTATCCTGAACTGAAATCAATAAACTATGAACAGTTTTAACCTAATTTACTAGGAAACAGAATTGGAAAGATATCTGACAAAGCTTTTCATATACATTAGGAGCCATCAGATTGTAAATTTAGGTCAATACTGAGACACACAATGACATACAGGTAAAATGATCCATACACCATTACCAATTTACTCGGTTGTCCAAATTACCTCAGTAGTTTCTAACTTGCATGAAATCTTTTATGAATTATTAAAATAAAAAGCAAAAAGTAAAGGAGAGAAAAGAAATCTCTTTCCTGATGCCATTTTCAGTCGTATGCACATGTCGCTCTTAGAAAGCAAATCCTGCACAAACAGTGGTTGAGACTGTGACTACCAGTTCCCAGAGGCTGCAGACCTGCAAGCTCAGTCTGTGGCCAGGTAAGGCGGTGGTCCTCGGGGACTGACAGGAGAACTCCAGGTACCTTAGAAGCAAAGAGCTTCTTACAAACTGTAGACCTCTCATACTCCCCAAAACCAGAGCCTCTTACCCTAAAAAGAGCAGGATTAGAAGGGTACGTTTGAGTACTTTGCAAGCGGCATAGCCAAAGCCACTCGAAGTGACATCTCTCACAGCACGACTGTAAAGATTTCAGGCAAGAGAGAAATTTTTGCAAGACTCTGCACAACTCTAGTTCTGTCTTCCCAGTAACACGGAATAACAGGTGACACAGAAGACTGTATTTGAACGTAGTGCATTAGGCAGCAAGAACACCTCTATTWGTAATTCATACTGACTTCATTCTAGAAAAAGCTGCTCCCTGAACCATACAGCCAACTTCCTACAGACAAGAGTTCTGTGCTTATACAAGCAGCTAGAATTTAAACCAGAAAAAGAAAAGAAGTATTCGTTCAATCATATGCAATTAGACTAAAAACCAAACAAACCAAGAATCTGTGAATAAACCACTAAACTGGTTTCAATTCTAACACCATTAAAGATACCGTGATCAATTTTTTTTATTTCAGCTACCATAAGAACAAAGGATTCCCATTTAGACCACTCAGCTATCCCCTGTTTCATTCCCATTTCCTGAGAGGCAAGCTAAAAGAATGACACCCACCAGACTGAGCAAGCACACTAAGAGTTAACAAGTGAGAACAGAAACAACAAAAAATCAAGCTTCAACAATTTAACAAGACTGTCCAACTCCACAATTCTGACTGAAAAGTAAGTTTTAGGCAAGATCTGATATACATACACAACTTACAAATTTCCTTGCTTTAATTTTTGCATAGGGTATTCTTCCAAATCAATAAAAAAGCTATCTATTTACTTTGGCTCTAAGTCCCATTCCTCATTCTCATAAAAATATTGTCAAAGACAAGGCAGCTTGCATGAACCCTTGCTCCTTTAAGTTTTTAAAAATGATTTAATTTTATTTTTAAGCTTCAGGTCAACTTTCAACTCCAACTTTTATTTTTTTTTAAGTAGTGTAATACCATGGTCATATACTAAAATAATAAAATGCAAAAAAATTCCTTAAGAGTAGCTTGCTGATCAGGTTTATCTCTTTGCAATTTAGAATTGGTGGTTACATTTATATATTACAAGATCTGCAGAGAAGAGATTCTACAACACACAAATCTCAATGCCTAAGACTTAGGCAACTCCCCAAAAAACAGACCTGTAATAACCTAAATTGCAACTGAATTTATGTCGGTAGAATAACCTTTATTTGAAAATAATGATTCTTAAGCATAAAATAAAACTAGTTATCTCATTTCCTATAAATATCTTCAAGGAAATCTATATACTTACATAATATCTTGACGGAATCCTCAGCTTTCCACTTGGATTGGCCTAAATTTTCAAACTAATATTAGTTCTCAGAAATTCTACCCTGAACAAGCAACTTTCCCCTCTGTTTTGCAGAGGTGAAAAATGTTAGATATCTGCCTTTCATTAAGTCATTTAGCTATCTGAAATGTTTTTATATTCAGTATAAAAAACTTACATGAGGCTACTGGAATACTTTCCAATAATCAAGACTACAGAATTAGGAAATGTCCCATTTAGAAATTGAGTTTTGAGTGATAAGAATGAAATACAAATTGGTCCGTAGTTCCATGACTCCATTTAGACTGCACTAATATTAGTTCTGATACAGTGCAAGTGCATCACCWGACAGATGGTCAGATCAGTGCTTCAAATGGGTATGATTTAAAAATTGTAATTCAACATGAAATTGTGACATATCAGTTAATTAGATTTTTTTAAATGAAGAATAAAAACGCTTTTAAAAGTTATTTCTTTATATAGAGAGACTCATCCATACTTCCTAAGAATTCCAGAAATCAGATAAGTCTAAGGGTAAGTCTACTTATCTATGTAGAACCAGGCTAATCCTCACTTTGCTAAGTAACATAATTTATCAGAAGGACCAAAAGCAYGTTTCCGTATCATTCCTAGTAAGAACTTAACTATGGAAAAGCAAGGTGTCATATCATGAAAACCACCCATAGTTTCTACTAAAACATATGCACATTCGATTACAAAGGCTGTGTTTAAGCTCCACAGTTAAACCAAACCTCTCTGACTCATGTTAGAGCCCTGTGCAGTAATAAAAGGCAGAGTAACAACAATGGAGAAGTATCCGGGGCAGCAGAGAACTTTGCTCTAGATCAGTGCGTGACAAAAAGCAAAACAAGTCACACTGAAAGTGCCCAAAACAGATTTAATGGACAACTAGGTACAAAATTTGTAGTGCAGCAGGTAAAACGAAAAGATTAAACAAACAACAAAAAAAAAAGGAAACCAATAAAGGTCAGAGTACAGTGCACACAGTTCACAGCAGTATACTGACAATACTGTAAGATTTTCTTTTTTCCTTTTAGAATGAGAACTTCATTAACATTCCTTGGGTTTCAGCTACTTGATTTTGACCCATTTTCGCCTCTCAGCTTTTATAAGCTTCTTAATTTTGACTGTTCCCCAAACCCATCYGCATTTCTGGAAATCCTACTCCTTCATTTCTCTTGGTTTCACAAATTCTAGGTGGAGTTGCATTTGAAACAATCTGCAATTCTCTTTATAAATGAATCCAGCATGGGGCAACAGCACAGATTTGCAAAATTCAGCTACGCCTCATGTGCATTTCCAAAATTACTGAAAATTAATGAGTTTCTACTGTGTATATTTATATGCAACTCTTTGAAGTAATCATTACTAGCCAGTAAAAGTCACTTGGAGAAATGGGTTGATAAAAGAAAAATAACTAATACTCTATCCCTGTATCTGCAGTACCATTCAATAATACTTGTAACTGTTGTCCTGAACCCAAAATGCACTAATAGACCAAACTCCGTATCCTACAAGTAATGCTGACCAAAATTATGAATTTTTAAGTATGCTGAACATGCCTTAAAAAGTGACGTCTAAAGACTTTTCCTCCCTGGAAGGTAAGTTTTTTCTACCAAGACTCAATTCCCTTTTGTCCCAAAATAAATAAGATTTCACGCACAACTGAGTCTATCTGCCTCAAATCAATAAAAGCATTAAAATCAATCTTAAAAAAAAAAAAAAAGTATAGTTAACCAATCTGATTATTACTGTGAGTCTTGTAGGAACACAGATGTGCTSAATATGAAATTTACTGGTTGAAAGGTACTTTGGAAGGTTTTTAGGCATTACTAGAATGCTTTCAAAACATGTGCAGCCACTTACAAAACGTATTCAGGTGCTTCACCCAGTTTGAAAAGGCGTGCTTTTTCACGGCATCAGTTTTATAACGAGTCTTTTCAGGCAAATTTCAAAGAATGTATGGTTCACATACTTTAAAATGAATTCACTTATAATTCAGTATTTGACAAAGCTAATGCTTACTTGTTTTAAAGAGTCTACAAAGGAAAATATTTTTCTTATTCAACAAACATTTAACTAAAATTATGTTTTGCTTTGTTTTCACACTGAGGATTGAATTTGACACTATAATAGAGAAAAGCAGCCTGTGCTAGTTAATGTGATTTTAATTATTTTAGTCACAATTCTCCTTGTTTTGTATTAGTAAGAATTTAATAAGATCTAAATTTTGGAATATGGCATGAATGCTGACAGAAGGGGCTTTCTTCCAATAAATTCTGTTTCATCATCCAAGCAATTCAAAGAATTACTGACAGGTAAGTTAACACTAGCAGTGTGCAGGTTTGAATCCAAATATGGACACAACTACATGTTTTCAAGAGCCTACAAAACCACAGGCATAGCTGGTTTAGGCTATAAGTAATGTTAATGAGAAGGCCAAAGTTATTGTTTCCTTTTCAAGTGTTAGAAATCTTACATTTTCTTGTAACAGACACCAGAAGCTACTTTCTGTTTAACCGTACAAGGTTAATAAACACTTTTCAAATAATGTCATAATCTACTGTGTAGATCTTCAGACCCAGTTTTTATCTTCTTCACACAAAGATAATGATGATTATCAGCTCTGCAGCTCCTATAAATCACTTCACCTCCACTGAGTTGATGGAGATATGTTGATTTGCATCAGCTGAGAATTCTGCCATTTTCTGCCCCAAGCAGGGTTAGCATCATCATTTTGAAAGTTCTTCTTCAGTGAAAATGCAAAGTTGCATACCAGTAAAAGTTTTGGATTTGTCAACAATACGTTTGCATTAAAATTTAAATACACCATCTAGAATTTCGGTCAACTCACCATAGCAGAGCTACATATCAGCTGATTCTAAATGTCTGAGCAACAGTGAACAATAAAATCTCAATGTCATTGGACACGTACACCATGTTCACACTATATCTGCTAACTCAGGTGTGTGCACATTTTAAAACCTAAAAAGTGGAAAGTTGTGAACTGTTGCACTGTCTTACATAATAAGCTAAGAAAATGTATACTTCTCAGGACAGAGATCTGTATCATATCCCAGCCTACAATTCTATAAAAGGCCCCTCCATTTCTTAAACTTCAAATATACTTAAAACACAGCAAAACAATGCCAATATCCTACCATCAGCAACAGAAAGTTTGCCAAATTCTCTCTCTACAGGACACTACTAGAGCACAGACAATTGAGATTTAAAATTAAGGCAGCTGGTAATTCTATAGAGATCTGAAACCTGCAGTTCCCACGCACAGGGCCTCCTCCCCTTCTCCCCCACGCTTACTGCGTCCCAGTAAGAACCTGAGGAGGACAGAAGTGTTTCTGGCAACGTGCTTCATCCCACCCAGCATCCTGTTTGCAGCTGTGGCAGTAAGTAGAAATCCAGGGAAAAGGAAGAAGAGAGGATGTAGGTCTGATACATCCAAAGTCAGAGTCCTTTTACCTCAGGATTTATTCAAACTGATGTAACTCAAGCTGAAAGTCTCCTCTGGAGCCTAGGTCACTTTTTTGCAGGCACGGTATGTGTGGGCATGGAGGCTCACAAGACCAGGCTACCTGCTGTACGAAAAACCACTTTCATTTGTACATTTTAACTCCAGCTGGAACCCATACTTGGTCATGTGGGAACTGAACATGCTTGAAAATGGCACGGACTTTATTTTTTTAACAGAAAGTCTTCAAAAGGAAAAGAAGAAAATTGAGAAGTCTTACATAATCTGGGGGAGTTGGGCAAGATGACCTCCAGAGATCCCTTCCAACCTCAACCACTCTGTGATTCTGTGCTTTTTATCTCTAAAATCATATGTTCATTTAAAAGACCGTTACGAAGAATTATTAGCAATTCCCTGTGTACACAGATGAGGAGGAGGAAATGCAAAATAAGATGTAAGATTTGGACCCAGAACTTGCAGTGCTTCATTACAAAACTTGAAATTAGTTGCTTTAAGGTACTTCCAAGGAGACAAGGACCAACATGGAGGCAACTTGGTGAATATTCACATGCAAGCTGTAGCTTAGTTTTCTTTTGAACCCAAAGGTTTTGCTCCTCATTTCCCCTTACACAAGACATACACAAACATTCAAATGCAGAACACACTTTTTTCATTATGGAACATAAAAAGACAGGAAAATAAATTCTGCAGACAGGGCAGATGGAATGGGAAACTATACAATAGTTCATAATGGACTAATCAAATAGCATGTACCTCGTTCACTTCTGTGACTGTGCATTTCACAGAATCATCAAATCATAGAATAGCTTGGGTTGGAAGGGACCTTTAAAGGTCATCTAGTCCAACCCCCCCTGCTGTGGGCAGGGACATCTCCAACTAGATCAGGTTGCTCAGAGCCCCGTCCAGCCTAACCTTGAATGTTCCCAGGGATTGGGGCATCTACCACCTCTCTGGGCAACCTGTGCAGGTGCTTCACCACCCCCAGTGTAAAAAATGTCTTCCTTATATTTAGTCTAAATCTACCCTCTTTTAGTTTAAAACCATTCCCCCTTGTCCTGTCGCAACAGGCCCTGCTAAAAAGTCTGTCCCCATCTTTCTTATAAGCCCCCATTAAGTACTGAAAGGCCGCAATAAGGTCTCCCCGAAGCCTTCTCTTCTCCAGGCTGAACAACCCCAACTCTCTCAGCCTTTCCTCATAGCAGAGGCGTTCCATCCCCTTGATCATTTTTGTGGCCTTCCTCTGGACCCGCTCCAACAGGTCCATGTCTTTCCTGTGCTGAGGACCCCAGAGCTGGACGCAGCACTGCAGGGGGGGTCTCACCAGAGCAGAGCAGAGGGGCAGAATCCCCTCCCTCGACCTGCTGGCCACGCTGCTTTGGATGCAGCCCAGGGTACGGTTGGCCTTCTGGGCTGCGAGCGCACATTGTCGGCTCATGTCCAGCTTTCCATCCACCAGTACCCCCAAGTCCTTCTCGGCAGGGCTGCTCTCAATCCCTTCATCCCCCAGCCTGTATTGATACTGGGGGTTGTCCTGACCCAGGTGCAGGACCTTGCACTTGGCCTTGTTGAACCTCATGAGGTTCACACGGGCCCACTTCTCGAGCTTGTCCAGGTCCCTCTGGATGGCATCCCATCCCTCAGGCATGTCAACTGCACCACTCAGCTTGGTGTCGTGTCCAAACTTGCTGAGGATGCACTCCATCCCACTGTCTATGTCACTGATGAAGATACTAAACAGTACTGGTCCCAATACGGACCCCTGCAGGACACCGCTCGTCACCAATCTCCACCTGACCATTGAGCCATTGGCCACTACCCTCTGGATGCGACCGTCTAACCAATTCCTCATCCACCAGACAGTCCACTCATCAAATCCATACCTCTCCAGTTTAGAGGAGTATTTAATGTATTTGGATATTTATTTATTTCTACAAGCAAATATTCTGGTTAGTTTTAGTAAAAAACCTTCAAGTTTGTTATTCCTTGATGGATTTTTAATCTGAATAGATAGAAAATACTCTCTTCAGATTATTTGCAGGCTTTAAAACCTCTCATAGATCTCCAAAGGCAATTATAGCAGAGGATTTTTTCAGATTTACACCTGACTGAGACAGAAAGGTCTGTGTACATCAAATATTAAAAACAAACTCACTATAAATAACCTCTAACTGAAGCACAGCCCCAGTGAAAACTAACATTTTTTTCTTTTTCCCTCATTTCTGCCCCTTGACATAGCAGTGTGAAAACAGTAAAAGAAAAGATGGAATATGTATCTACAGAATGACCTAAAATTTTCCAATTCTCCTGATGTTACCAGTGAAGGAAATGTACAGGTGTGTATGGTCATTACCTTCACATTCCAGTTTCTTTATTGCATAAACAAATAAAATTGACCCAAAACCAGAGCACAGTGTTAACTACAACATAATCCTGCTACATAATTTGTAATAAGCTATTTGATTTTTAATACTATAAAAAATAAGACTATTCCATATCTCTCCTAAAATATTTGTAAATTATATCACAGATTAAGAGGTGGCCCTAACCACCTGAGCACCACTTGATATTTGCTTTATGTTAATAGAGATTCTCTTGAGTAGCTGTGCTTGAATATGTTATAAAGAATAAAAGGAAACACTATTTAGCAGTGTTTCTAAAACCCTGAATAATTTCCCTAATTTGTGACAGTCAGCAGATTTTGATAGTATCGTACATTGATTTTTATGTTTCAAGATGACAATCATTACACCATTATCTGCAGTTTGAGCAGTGGAACCTAACCTCCTAATTAGGATGAAAAACTGCTCCAGTTGCAACCCCAGAAAGTCACAACAAGTCAATAATTTTAATAAGAATTAATTTTAAAAACTCTACAAGGTTGTATTGGAAGTTATTCTGGCATGCCTATTGATTAACACTTGGTATTGCATCCTATAAAGGACTCATTAAATACAGCATCAATCTAAACGTAATATTTTCGTGTTTCTTTGATTTTTTTTTTTTTACTCATTATAAAGCGAAGTAAAATAGAACAAAGCACTAAAAGATAATTAAGGTAAAGTAGCTTTTTGATTGGATGTGTTAACTTCACACTACACTTGAGAGTAATACGATGGAAGACTTCACGCTGTGTTATACTAAATGGATATATGACTAAGAAAGCTGGTACTTCCTTTATATGTCAACATGAAATATCTCAACAAATCTGACATATTTCCAAATATAAAATATCTAGTTGCTGCCACATACAGAATCAGTCATGTCTTGATTACCGTGACCCTGTTTATTACCACCCCACAGACATCTTTCTTTTTAGGAACATGTAAAACTGGTGTATGTGCACTAAAAACATGAGGAGATTTCTCCATTTTCCATTTTCTCCTTGATTTTGGAAGGACATCACTAATTGAAAATGCAACATTTTATTTTGAGAACTGCTAAAATAGTAACATTTATTAACATGGCATCTACCAACACAAACTTGGAAACCATTAATATTAGCTATAATATTATAATATCTATTTAACAAAAAAGGTTTTACTACTTCTGTTTCCATTTCTCTGAATTAAAAAGCTTTTCACATTAATATTTGAGGTTTAGCATGTAAGAAGTGTCTTTTTTCAGCATAGACATTTATACTCTTAAAGCTCATAACAAGGTTCAACAGAAAAATAAATGTAAGTAAAAGCCTGAGAGTGATACAGTTGTAAATCTACAAACAACATACAAATCTGTGAGTTGATGCTAGGTGGCAGTACTGTGTAATTAAACACCAAAGATTTCTTGACTGTATCTGATTCACTTCAGGCATTTTCAAAACAACGAACTCGAACATTTTGAATAATAACTTAAGCAACAAACAGATCTCTTTTCTCCCTTTAGTTACACCTCCTGAGAACTACATTACTTACACATAGAAGGTCTCAAAATCAAATTTCCTATCCATAAATCTGTGTTCTAGCACAGCAGCATTATATATGAAATAGCTCACAAAACAGGAGCCAGACTTTATTTCCATCCTGCGGTATTACACCGCTATTCCTTGGTATTACACAATTTCTAACTTCTGTGTAGGTTCTGACCTCGCTTTTCTCTGCATCTCAGAAACAGAATTACCAGGTGTTGGAGGTATGCACTTTTAAAGCCTGCTTTAGCCTCAAGATGTATTTGATTGAAGAGCTCAGTTCTAATGATCCCTTTAAATGCTACTGCTTTTAACAAGTTACATGTTCACCACAGAGTAGTTAAAATTATTTGTGGCTACCACAGACGATCAAGGGTTACACATATTTTCCCATACAGAATTTTGGGAATGTGTCTCGCTTTGTACAATGTTTATTTCCAGAAGGAAAACTTGTTCAGTTCACACAGTCACTTCAATTACAATTCAAAAAAGCTTTCCCAAGTAAGGTAAGTCAGCCTATTCAAAAAGCATCACTGACAGAAAGCTGTGAAGGAAAAGTTTCAGTACTGTTATGACTGCAGTAATTACAATAACATACAATGTCAGTTAAATTCAGTTTATTCAACAGTGAGTACTGCTTACATATTATGCAGTTTATGTAAATAATACAGTGAGGATTTCTTCTTCATTTAAACACACATCCAAATGGGGATACTGAGGAGCTCTCGCTATAATATTAATACAAGAACAACATATTTGTTTTTACTGTGAAACAGACTGTTAAGGACCTGAGAATCACTGATTATGTATGAAGAGGTATCAAATCTCTCTTCCCAGATTTTACTAATGATGCACATACATTTACTGTATTCATTACAGAGTATTAACTGAGATGTACAGAGTCCCGCCTCAGTAAAAAAGCAGAGTAGTCAATTAACAGGCATCAAAATCACAGCACTGAGACTTACAGATGAAAGTAGAGGACACATGCCTGCTCCCTCGCTATCAGAAGTAAACTTGTCCAAAAGTTCTTGAGTCTAGTTACAAACACATCTGATGTCACTGCTTCCATTGCCTGCCCATGTAACAGTTTTCTCGTCTAACTGACCTTACCATTTATTTCTAGGAGATTTATTTAATGTTAATTAAATAAATTAACTTATGAGTTAAATGTTAACTCATACCACATATCTCTTTCTTTCCAGTTTTGACCATGGCTCCACATTTTATTATTTAAAAATTCTGTTTAGTTTGGGGTTTTCTAGTGCAGAGCGTGGACACTCTGGTGTCCAAACATATCTAATGAATCCTCTACAATCACAGAGTCTGAGTGTTTCAAATACACATATCCGTTGTTTCTAATTCTACAACAGAGAGTGAAGAACTAATTGTGTCACTGGAACACAGTAAGAACTACTTACCATGACGCTACCTATCCGTAACAACAATATAATCTGCAGAAATGTTAAATAATAGAGAGGGCGGTTCTATTTCGGTGTATCATATTAACATTTACGTATAAGAACGCTCATTTCTGCAACTGTGGTTCATCACTCAGTAACATTAATGCCTGCCTGAATTCTTCTAAGGCACACGAGGAAAGTTACTCGGGAACAAAAAAAAAAAGGGGTTTGTAAACAATCCACATCTGCTGAGGAGCTGAGTCAGTGCTGTAATGCCTGGTGTGTGCCACCCTGCTGAACAAATGCTTGAGGAACTAAACTGCAGCTGTGAACATTTTTCTCAAAAAACTCTTTTCCTCTCACTAGTCAAACAGTAATTGTGGCCCCCGTGGCCCTGCAAAGATGAAGGATCTTCATTTCAATCTAGCATCTCGATCTAAATAATCTTAGAAAGAAACGGAACTCAGCTAAGGAACGCTGAACTTTCTAACTCCTATGCAAGCGAAAGCAACACCAGTTTCTTCTTCCCTTTTAGCAGCTTTTCTAGATCTTTCCCACTGAATCATAATCACTTATTTATTTTTTAGTAGAAGGTTAAACCCTTTTTGGAAATGACAGCAAGCCAATGTACTGTGGTTTTTTCCACAATGCAACAGTTTATAATTGACTGCTTATGTAGTAATTGCTCTATTTATAGTGATTATTTGCATGAGAGAAGTGATTGACATCACCTGGTATTAATGATAGAGAGGGGGTTTATTTCACATTTATGACCTAAAGCTCTTACATAAATTATTTTCCCTTCCTAAGATGCTTAGGTTCTACAGTCTTAGGAATGCATCTATGACATGAAATGCCAGCCTTATCTTTTGTACATTAAGTATCTAATAAATATTACTATTCTTTCAAAATTACTTTTACAGTCTTCTCTTTCTGTAACTGTCTAAAAAAGACTCTGCCTAGTAACTTAGTGCAGCAACACTTAGCAGCTGGGATCTCTGCCTCTTTTGTAATGCCATGTTTGTAATGCTGTTTTTCGTGTAAGTATTCCAGCACAGTATGTATTACACATCCTTTAATTTTGATGGACAAAAGCTCTGATGTGCTACCAAGCAATAGCATTTGTCTATCACAGAATAATAGTAAAACAATTAGCAAAGAAATTAGGGATGGAGAGAAGATCCTCCTCCTAAGTTCTGGCTCTCCAGCACTGGGAAATGTAGGGGGGGNAGGGAAGGAAAACCTATAAAAGTATTATAGCCATTTTCAGGAACACAGGTCTGTCCCACAGGAAAAAGTAAAGCTGACAAAATTAATCAAAGAGTATTTCAGATTGTAACTAATAATCAGATTCACCTCTCATATAATTTCATTGAGGTCAAGTGAGACTAAACAGTCATTGTGCAAGAAAGCAAAATATTCACAGAAGGCTTATAAACTTGCAGTGTAATTCAGCTATTCATTAAAAGGATAATAAAGACCACGGCCTTTGAATTATTATGCATTTATATTTCTTTTCCATGCCCGTGTTCTAGAACTGTAGCTGATAGATATTTATACTTCGAATGGTAACACAAAGCCACATTTTATAGGAATGACTGAAAATACTGTCTGTCCTGGATTCGTCAAATTAATTTTTAAGACATGAGAGTTTGAATTTGGTTACAATTAATCCCTGTCAACACCTTCTTCTTACTAGAGCCTGAGCCTATAAACAAAAGGAAATGCTCTTTTTTATACAACACACTTGTTCTTCCACACCACAAAAGGCACTTAGCTTATTTTTAAATACATTATTAAAAAAAAAAATAAAAAAATTCAAAGACAGGGATCTGCACTTGTGTGGCACTATCTTCTTAATGCCAACACAAATCAAAACTTTCCACTTTGGGAAGTTATACTGGGATGTTACAGGAGGGATTCATAAGAAGACTTGTACAAAGCTTAACATCATAATTCAAGGCTTAGCTTCACATTTTACAAGCTACTTAGGAAGGACTAACACCTCTGTTGCTCACAGCAAACCTTTGAAATTTATCAAGGAGATAGCCTAAGGGTTAAAGAAAACATGCCTTTTTCCCTTATGAGAGTTTATTTAGTTTCATCAGAGCTTTAGCACAGAATTTTGCTTCCGCCTCTCCACCCCCTTCTCTTGGCTGCACACAGAAGAGTCAGTACAATAGGAATAATGACAATTTAGGATGAACTTTCTCGAGACAGGTCCCCTCTCTGCCGCCCTAACTGAGGCCCTGTGAATGCAGAGGGGGTACAAAGCGATAGATGGAGGTAGTAGGAAAAAGCCCCCCACAGAGCTGCCGCCTTCTCTAGATTTAAAATGTAAGAACTGAACTCCCAGCTCTGCACCAGCAGCTGCGCCTGCTGTTCTTCCTCTTCCTACTCCACGCAAGGCACAAAGCAGCACMCTTTCTGGGCTGCAAGGAGGGAACTGAGACCTAGAGGGACCCCTCCGGACCTCCCCTGAATTTGGCACCTGCTCTCCGCTTGCTGTCCGGCTCGCTCACCTTCCTGCCGTGCCAGCTAGCCTGAGTCCAGCCCAACTGCAATGAAAATTCAGGTTTCATTTTATGATGAGAATGTTGATATGGTTTATTACAGACGTGTATGATACAATGGGCTATGCCTTTTGGAATTTCTTTGAAACCAACTTACAAGCACATCCACACGCTGAATTCGCATTTACAGGTAGACGTACTCAATCCTAATGTATCAATGCAACTCATGAGGTTTTAAACATMCTGGTAGCATCTTTCAAGTCTACACCATAATATTAAAACTCTCTAGTTAGCTGAAATTTATTTTCAAAAACATGAGAATAATGATTAGGTATAAAACAGAACATTTTAAAAAGTGCTTTAACAAATTAAATACACATCATGACCCTAAGCCAACTGTTAATTCTGTAAAATTAAAAGCAGACAAAAGAATTGTTAAATCAAGTTTGTGAGTATTGGCACGCCATGAAGAAAAACCTTTGCTTCCCTCTCTCTCTACACATTTATTTTTTTCTAGAGGCAATTTTCATCTGTTACTCTGTATGGAACCAACATCCATTATATGAAAAGACAGCGTCTTAATCGAAAGGACTTCTTATACAAGTCTATTTAATAAAAATTCATTGTTTTAATCTAGTAAGTGTAATATTCATGAAAACTAAATGGTTTCTCTTTATTATTCAGTTACTGATGCTCCTCTGCAGCTTATGGAACTAGTTCTCTTAAAGCTGAGTATACTTTAAAACACAATAAAAAACTCAGCGGCATTTTCTAATGCAACAAAAAATGGTTAGACCAATACCATCAATAGGCTCTGCTGCTATGTGACTTACACACCACTTCTGAAACATCCACCTTATCTTATGCAAAAAATTCAGATACAAAAACTACGCTCACATAACTAGGATGCTTAACAGGTATATTACTGTTTAATAAAAATCAATATATCTTGGAGCAAGCAAGCAACTTGTAGTCGTATGTTGGAAGGATATGCTTTACCTGTCATAGTTTTAGAGAACACTTAATATGTATGTTCTGAAAAGCACTAATGAAAATGGAAGTAACCAAGGACAAAACAGCTGTTGTAATACTGTATGAGGAATTTTTTTTTCCTACATTATACTTCTAAATATGCAATCATGGATCAGTTTGGTCAGTAGGACTCCTGCCTCAGTGCACAAGTTCAGAACACAGAACAATAGATAATTTAGGTATACTACTGCAGCATACACTCATTTCTTGAAAATGACAGTTTTTAATAAATAAAGACCTGAATGCTTGCAGCTGTTAAGAAAAGACTGAAAATGCAATCCAAATTTTTCATAGATCAATGAAAAACTTCACCTGTAATGAAACCCACCGGAAAAAAAAAATTGTCTCCATGAGCGGGACCTCTAAGTTTCTCCCCTAATGTAGACTTCTCATTCAGACCAACACCTTCATATGGTGGAAGAAGCATGATTTCTTTAATCTCCCATCTGAACTCTGTTCTTCAGATAAAACCAATTTCTTGGATTTCTTCCAGAACACAATCCTACAGATCTCCTAATGCTACTCAGACTCTCAGCCCCTCTACTTGCAAATGCATTGAAGCAACAGACCAAACTCTAATTTGCACCTTTAAGAGCTTCCCCATTGGAAGCCTGTGTCCAGCAGCGTATCTGAGTAACTCAAAGCACACTTTTCCTAACAAATTTATTTATTCAAACAATCAAATCCACAAAGGATTGCTTTCATTCCTACCAACAGCTCCCAGCAATCATTTCAAGTTAACTGCCTCGGAAATATCACAGAATCATGGAATGGTTTGGGTTGGAAGGGACCTTTAAAGGTCATCTAGTCCAACCCCCCTGCCATGGGCAGGGACATCTCCAACTAGATCAGGTTGCTCAGAGCCCTGTCCAACCTGACCTTGAATGTTCCCAGGGATGGGGCATCTACCACCTCTCTGGGCAACCTGTGCCAGTGTTTCACCACCCTCAGTATAAAAAATTTCTTCCTTAGATCTAGTCTGAATCCACCCTCTTTTAGTTTAAACCCATTCCCCCTTGTCCTGTCGCAACAGGCCCTGCTAAAAAGTCTGTCCCCATCTTTCTTATAAGCCCCCTTTAAGTACTGAAAGGCCGCAATAAGGTCYCCCCGAAGCCTTCTCTTCTCCAGGCTGAACAACTCCAACTCTCTCAGCCTTTCCTCATAGCAGAGGTGTTCCATCCCCCTGATCATTTTTGTGGCCTTCCTCTGGACCCGCTCCAACAGGTCTATGTCTTATATATATAAAAAAAAATATAAATATATATATAAAATATGTCTTATAAATATTTATATTATATATATAAAACATATCTAAATATGCCATATAGCCTCATTCTCAGACTCTGCCTGCTCTCATAACTAGGCCATGCTCCCCATTTAGGAAAAAGTTTGTTGCTGCTTAACAAATTTATCTTCTTCTCTTGCCCTCAACCTTTGTGTACAAAGTGTGTGACACTGGGACACAAAGGAGAAAAGAAGAAAGAACTAATTAGTGATCCAGTCGTGGCCCTAGATACTCTCTTGAAACTATTTATCCTGAGACATTTCATCTTTGGATGTTGTTTCATTCATTAAGAGACTAAAAAATAAAGCAATTTATTATGAAGCAAAGTCACTGAAACACACTTGACAAAAATAGAAGCACAGGCCTCTCCCACATCTGTCCTAATAAGTAATGCAAAAAAAGGCCAGAGTGTTGAGACAAAAAGCAACAGGTCAGAGACAAAGTGCAGCGTGCACCTCCCAGGCCCGCAAATCCTGCCAGCACTTCTTCAGTGCTGATGCTTCCCATCCACACAAGCGATGTTCTACCTGCTGGTGTAAATAGGAGGTGGCCGAACTCCTCTTTTAAACATGCTTTTGTAAGGGATTTTCTCATTTCTCTCATCTTTCCCTGCCAAGTCACATTACTGCCACGTATGGCGGCTGAGGTATGAGAGTGGTGGTGAGATCTTTTGGGAGATGATTATCATGGTACAGCTCAGAGCTCCATTGTACTTCTGTTACAGGAGAGTTTCTTCCCCTACCCTCTCTGCCAAGTGATGTAAAGAAATTAACAGAAATATCTCTACACGTTTCATATCACATACATCAATCTTTTCTAGGTTATGAACAGCATTTTAATACCTACATTTGTTTAGAAGCCTTTCCCTCCCTAACTCCTTTATTTTTTTCAGGTCTGGTATCATCTGCAATTGCCCGTTACCTACAAAGCCTCCACCAGATTAGGGCAGCACTCTCAAACTTCTTCTAATGGTTAGCCTCAGATTTCTTAAACTCTGAAGAATCAAATGAAGCCACAATCCTCTGGTGGTATTGAATGCAATAGGGAGAGCTGATTTCGATTCCTTTCACTGAAATCTGAGGGAGAGGAAAAGAGAATTTATTTTCCCTCTGCAGGGAACTGCCATGCTTAATGGCTGACAGAAGTGTTTCAGACCTTTTCAGCTGCCTCCCTCACTAACTGTACTAAGTTGTGGTAGGTAATCATCTATGGATATAAGCAAGACAAGTAACAATAATGGCTGTCATTAGACCAAATTATAGGTTAAAAAAAAAGCTTTGGCAAACGAGCTGTGATTTTTAACAAATTTCTCATTCCTCTTGCAAGGAAATTTCAGCCCCCTGTCCCATACAGTAATGTGTAATGCTCTTTCGCTTCCCATTATCAACTTATAAGAATGCGTATTTTCTTTCATACACAGGCCAAACCTTGGCATTTATAAGCATTCAGAAATGAGGTCTCCTCAAAATTCAATAGGAAAAGCCTGTGTGCCCCTCAAGACACGTTGCTGGCAGTCAAATCTGTGGCTACTGACAGCAGCACTATGTGACAGAGTAATAATTACGGTGTATGACTACATACATTATCCACACTAAAGTAATATTATCAATTACAGTCAAAATTCATGAAGCTCTACAAAATGCCAGCTCAAGATGATTTAAGTGCCATTTTACATTCTAATATTTACAAGCTAATCTTTCACAAAATGAGTAGGATATATTCAGTAGTATCACGTTTACTTCCTGGGGAGGCACTAGTTAAAGCACTCCTCCTAACTTTTGCGTTAAGATAACAGTTGAAGGGTGTTGACAGTTTTAACCTACATCCTTTTATTCAGAAAGACTTCTAATCCTGAATCTCGGTTCTTTGTTTTAAATCAGGGATGTATTGATTAACTGTGAGACTGAACGTATCTCAGCGGTGGCTGAGTCGGGTATCCACTATGGAATTAGGACAGTTAAACACTGGAATCGATCCTCTCATTGTAGAGCCACGGCTGCTGTGGCAAGCAGTTTCTCTAAGCTATTAATTTTATTATTAGCACACCTGGAGACATTGTTTCCCTGAGGGAAAAGCAATTCAATTGCGTGTGCTGCAACGACTAGTGGCATATGATCAATGAGACAGCCGGGACCACAAGCTTTCTCTTGGAGCTCGGGGTGGGTATGACAAAGTAGTTTGTAAAACAGTGACGATACAAAGTAATATTGCTTTATGTTTTATGCACCTCATTGTAAGCATACAGAGAGCTTACAGYTTCCAGCGTCTGGCACTTTTAAGCCTTTTCGGAGTAGTTCGCCAGTGTGAGTCTTCCAAAGGCATCTTCCCTATGTCATCTGATATCAATTGACGATCACCCTTTTCCTGACCACTGACTCCTTCCATCGTTCCACGGTGCCTCCAAGGGAGCAAATGCCACCCTCCCTTAAAAGGCAACAGCAACACTTGTTTAACATAGAGGAGAAAGACCAATTAGAAGTTTCTGAACATCTAGTTTTATTTCATAAGCGTGTTAACAGTGAAAAGACACAAAGCCCAATAGGCCTGGCAGTAAAGCATCAGCTATAACTGACTTTCTAATCACAAAATAACTAATGTGTTTCAAAAACTCTGATCCAGCAATACTTGAAATTTACTCAATATTTAAACATAAGAGTCAGTACAAATTAGCAGGAAAGGAGGATAAAAAAGGGACCACTCAGGTATTACAGGCATATATAAATGATGCATCAACATTTACATACACACACACAAAAAGGGACACACTAGAAAAACAAACCAAACCTCTCATAAAAATGACCTGAAGATAACACTGCATCTGATGGAACCTGTAAAGCTACGAAACCCCTCGCTTCGGATCATTACCCTGTTTCCTTCTGAACTGCCGCTGTAGCCAAAGCAGGTTTTGCTGTGAAACCTTGTAAGACATGCTACACATGTTGTAAAGACCACAAATTAACAGAATTATTTAGCATTTAACACTTCCTGAAAATTAGTAGGTCAAGTTGGTCCCCAGACCGCTGTCCAATTTACGCTTACTGACCCTGGTTTTTATCTTACAATATTACATTTCTGAAGACAAATACAGTCCCTACAAATCCATCAGAAGGTATGCTACATTTTGGAGAGCAGAAGGAGGAATCAAAACAAGGGTTACTTTTGGGACAATCCAAAGCTATTACTTTTAAAATACAAACTTACATGTTTGCTTTCAAGATGTTTCCCCTACCATTTTTAAATGTGGTAAACTGTCTTATTTTTAAAAGTAAACCATTGTAGAGCAGCAATTTAACAGCAGATTCTATTATTTTTCAAAACACTGTATTTTTTTTCCCATAACTTATCCTAGTCCTTACATAATTATTGAAAAACCATTACTGTCTGAAAATCCCCCTCCTATCCCTCTCCCCAAATCACAGAAACCCTACAGACTTATTTTCATTCCACAGGCATCAAAAGGCCAGTAAAAATAAAACCAACTTTCTATTCTAACTACATGTTCTGAACTAGGATTTTATTTCTGCTGCACAACCCAGACACGTATGGGAAACAATCAGGAACTCCCGCAAACAAGTAACTGTTAGTTTTTAAGTTCCATTCCACCCCATCTTTTTTCCTCCTCCTGTTTAGTATTTGGCCTAATGTAATCTAAGAGGATGTAGATACAACTACTGAGTCTCTTGTTTTTCTGCCTGCTCGGTTTGGTTTTTGTACATTTGACTGGCAGCTGGTGATCAGCAATCATCTATTAAATACTTTCTGACATGTGCTGGGGCCTTTTTCAACAACAGGCTAAATGCCAAATATTCAGGATCTGCTTGTACATACTTCCCAAGAGAAGGGAAAGTAAATTTCTTATCTTTACAATTCATATTGTATATCTGCCTTGTTTATCTAAGGAATTTTTTGTTTGTTTAAAAAAAGAGGAAAATGCTCAATCAGCATTCATCATTCTGTGTGCTTTTCTGGAAGGGCGAATTGCTTCTTAACTAAAATTATCATCAACATCATCATCTGATACAGGCTAACGCTGTGTAAACTGCGTTACACACAATGAAACCCCACGGTTTGGTCCAAATCATCACAAGGCAGAATAGTACCAGGAACAGTATAAAAAAAACCTGTAGTAAAAGAGAAAATCACCAAGTGAATCCTTCTGTCTGCACGTCTCCTTCCACAAGCTTTATCATAAGCATTAGGTATTTACAGACAGAAAAGAAATTTAGAGGCAGGTTTACATAACTTGAGAAAGACCCCTGACAGCGACAGATACAGCCCAGCCTGACCAACAGGCAAGGCTCAGCCACCACCTTCCAGACTGCGTAATCACTGACACTCCTTTGTAGGTGGGCATCAGTCGTTATTAAACCTAAGCTCTTATTAATTCCAAGTGTGGCTACGTAAGGTTGAAGGTAAATCAGGCCCCTGGATCAAGCCTGAACAAACACATGACCAGTTAGTAGTGTGCAGTGGAGACCTTCAGTGACTGCAACCTAACTAACCCAACCACAGCAGCTATTTGATCATCATGACAGCAAAGAGGGCAGTCTGTGTGTATTTAGTTTGCCCAGGGGCTTATGAACTACCCTTTGAGCAGGTAAGCAATAAGGGAAAAAAAAAAAAAGGAAGAAAAAAAATCAGGCATCTCTAAGGCYAACAGGTGAGCAGAAAGTGTATGTGCTGACTGGTTGCTTTCAGCCAGAAGATACATACCCCCTGCTTAGTCCTCAAGAGCCTGATAGAAGCTGGTTTGCACTCTGAAATACACCTTTGTGCAGCTTCTGTGAGCACACTAGAAAGACCATGTATTATGACCAGGAACAGGCTAAGGTTTTTTTTGTTTTTTGAATACAGAGAATAGATATACACCGGCTGTGCCCTCTGATCTGTAAGCTCCCGTTACACAGGCGTGCTCGGTTTCGCCAAAGGAATAAGGCACCCACTCCTCTGGATGGTGCTCCAGAGCCACGTCTTCTCCTCCCTCTTAGTGTCCAGCACCCAGAAAAATGTGAAGATACAGCCATCCCTTCTGCTGTCCACCCAGACTTTTTTAACCAAACTCAACATGTAGTAATTACTCATCAAATGGAAGAGTGCCACCATTTTAGGACACGGTCAAAAAGCATCACAGACTTGGGTAAAAATGTTGCGGTCAGTTTGCTGTGGAGAGCAGCCATGTATACTCTTTGCTATCAGTCAGTATTATCGGAGAACAGAGGCAGAATCCTGAAGAGGGTGGCAAGGAGGTAAGAGACATGGAAGCAGGAAAGCTTTAGTAACCAGGAGGAGAAGCAGAGAGGGGGATGGTGTGCAGCTCCATGCTAACGCACTGCAGTAACCTTTAATGCCACACATGGTCCTTGAGGTGGGGTTTTGCAACTCAACTGTATTCAAACCCTTCTTGGTCCATCCAGTCACAGTCCTCAAACTTAGCTACTGTCCTACAGGCTGGCAATCAAGGACGACAACACTCTATCCCATGTAATTTCCATTTCAGGTTTTGATGAGAAAACATCGATTGCAAGCATGATGAAATTCCCAGATTTTAATGATTATTTAATATGTTTAAAATTAACCTATCATTATTGCCACTTCTGCGCTAAAATAATTCTGTCAGCCTGCTGTATCCATGTCTAATTTGTGCAATCAAGAAATGAAGAGACTTGGGATTCACTACTCTGATGCTGACAAGCTATTTCACATAATCTAATCTTTGAGCCATATTTCCCAAATCAGTCAAAGAATCTCAGTGACCAACCAAGGAACAACAGGCATCCTAGTCAGCAGATGTTATAGCAAAACCAAGACATCACCTTTATCCTTCAGGTTCCACTATTTCTAAAAGTGAAATAAAGTAACACCTTTGTAATTCACTGTATGCATACATAAAAACTCTGGGGGATGGGGGGGGGGTGGGTGTGTAGGGGAAGAGATCTAGCCAAACCTTCCAGTTGCTTTCGTTACTTGAACTTTGGGATCTYTGCCTCAATGAGAATTTTTCTGCACAGAAAAACTATGAGATGCCTTCATTTCAGTAGATTTGAGACTGCACAGTTCTACAAGTCAAATAAAATCCTTAACACCAAGCCTCTGCAGTGTCGTCAGTACGACCTCCCATACAGGACAAAAGACCAAGTGTTTACGGGTTTAACTAATTTCATTTACTAACAGAAATGAAGGGCAGAGTTTAGAGTTATTCTGCCTGTACTGCCTGTCTGATACTTGTTACAAAGAGAACATTAAGAGCAGAAATTGCTAACATGGAATACACATTCACAGCAAAGTATGCAACTCGAAGTAACGCAGGCATTGCAAGAATACCAACATCATCAGCACAGAATATCATTAATCTAATGAGATTACCTATTTATAGACAATAGACACTTGCATTTTCTTGCACATTTAACCRCAGGTCTGCCTAAGCACTGAATACCAATTACGTTGAATTTGTTGTACAGCAGAACCATGAGCAGGTTTAGAGTACAAGCAGGGACACAATACAGACCACCAACTGGATTTGACACATGCAACTGGAATGCGCACATTGACACAAGAGAATGATTGCAAGGAAGGTAAAATAGAAGCCAAATTCCCGGAGATTCAAGCTTACTGAGTAATTAGTTCCTGCTTTGAAGACTTATGTAAGAGTTCTTCCAAGCTGTTTATAACCAAAATATTCCTCACTCAAAACAAGATTAAAGAACAAAGTCTCAAAAATKACATCCTAATATTTTTCCTTTAATATTGGCTGTACTTAAAAAGAAGGTGTCATAACATCTCACATAAGTAAGATGTGCTTTAAATCCAAAGGAGGAATAAATGAGGAAGCATCAACACATGGTATCTGGTCACTCAAACCAGGATTAAAGGCAGGCGAATGTAATTTCACAGCTGTGTTTCACAGGACTCACTTTTCCTGGTGCCTAGAAAACTTCTTTTCCATTTTGTTTTCTAGCCCACCAATCCTGCCAGCTATACACTCATGTGAATACTCTCAGGAAGGCTTGCCTCTGGTCTCACTTTTCTTCTCTTAATGAGTTAGTTCCTAGATTTTCACAAATTTGTTTAGTTATTCAATACCTACATCATTTTAAAGTGACACTTTATTGCCAAATTATTTTATTTCTGTCTAGGGATGCTATCACATAAACATTTACGTATTTCATGACATTTAAATCAATTAATAGTCCCAATTAAGCTAGCAGGACTATTCACCACCTTAAGCATGTGGTCAATTATTTCCTGAACTGGACATTAAATTAGATTTATTAAAATTAATAAAAATGTGTTTCCATCATTTAGTATTGGAAATACAATGTAGGAATAATATTTCCAGTAACTTTGCCATTTATCATCTTCCTACATTTACATGATAAAAAAATAGTAAAGACTTTATCATTATGTTTTGGAGGATATTTTCACTTTAAACCCACCTTACCTTAAAGATCCAACATATCTCCCTGCTTTTACAGGTGCTGGCAATTCATATGTGAAAAATCTGTCTACAGCAGTATTTTATTCATAAATTTAGGGAAGACAATACGATTTCAGCTTGTAGCTGGTAGATTAGATAGACTGTAGCTTAAATAAGATTGCTTTGCTAAACAAAGAAACCCTGGACATAGTTTGGAATTTTAAATGAAAAAAATAAATTTCTTCTTGCAACACATAATTGGACAAAAATGTATCAGCAGACAGTTATTAAAAATCAATCAATCAATAACATAGTAAAAAAAAAGTCTAGTTTCTGACATAGTGCCTGAAAAATTATGTGCGAGCATTTTCATTTGCCTGGCTGCAGACATGATTTGCATCAGCAGTAACACAACAGTTCCTGGAAGCACAGAACCAAACCTCCTTTGGTAAATTTTAAGCTTTTTGAGTCGCAGACTGAAACCCAGCACAGCCAGTCGTAGCTGTCGTGAATGAACAGATGCCTGAGCAAGACCAATTTTCACTGATTTAAATATCCTACAGCTTCCTAAATCTTACACTCTATTTGCTATTTTGCTTATCGAATAGGAAAGGGAATGACTAAGAAAATATTTTTTTCTAACAAGGGACCAGTTTTAAATCCAACAAAATATGGGCATAATGTCTGAGTTGATCCTATGAGAGGAGACTGCAATTCTCCTTGGAGATCCATCATGATTAATTCCAAACTGGGCAGAGGCTCAGGGGCATATTTTTCACCCCTCAGAAAAGTAAAATTCTCACTGCATTTAGGGAGACCTGACTGATGGTTTCCCCAGTTTTTCTCTGTATCTTTGAGATGCATACCAAGTAGCCAGGTGGCTGTATAATAGAAGAACAGTAATTACATCTCACTTTTGCTAGTGAACCAGCTCAGGACCTGTCATAACATGAAGTGTTCACCCATGCCAAGGAAAAAAGGAGCCATTGAACCTTTTTCTTCCCATCCCCAAACCCCCAATCACTTCATTCTCCCGTTTGTTTGAAACATTAAATTAAGAGTAAAACTAAAAGATAACTCAAACTGCAATGCAGAAAGAAGAAAGAAAGCTGGCATCCATATAAAAGCATGCAAATCCGTTCAGAATTCACTGCATTTGTAATAATATTAATAAAAAGATATCTGCTAGATTCCTTTCTGTTTGATTCCCATCACCTGTACGATGCTTGAACCAAATGGATGAGACATGCACAAACTCAAAAAAAGGAAATAGGTTCTCACTGCATGTGGCTTTCTTTTCAAAGAAACTGGTTACCATTCTACTGAGGTATATCAACACAAGGTAGGTATTACTGGACAATGCATTAACGAGACAAAGTATTAATTAAATAAGTCACATGCCAAAATACATACGCAAATTGGGCAAATATTTGAGTTATCACAAAAAAGCAAAATACTGAAATAAACATGACGCTTTTGCATTTCCTGGTGGGACTTGAAAGTCCTTTAAGAGTTGAGTAAGTTGTTTACATACTGTTATCTGCCCCAGTGAGACTAAGAGAAAAGCATATATAAGTGCTGACCCTGCAAACACTTAAACACAGACAAAACCCTACTGACACGTAGTTCTCATCTTAAATGGCACTCCTCATCATTCATAATACAAAGCCCTTGTACTACTTTGATCAGTGGAAGACATAAAATATGTGTAGTTTTACAAACTATACATCATCAATGTAAAGATTTGTTCCACTTGATAACTGTAGTATTTGAGTAATTGCAAATGAACTTAAAAACTTCATAAAATAAAAAAATTATAGTTTTATAGCTCTCCTAATAATATTGATTTAATTTGCACCTGCTTTACCACGTTATTGAAGTACAGAGATGGGGAGAACAATAACATATTGAAGAAACTAGATGTTCTATATAATGTATGTTTCTAAGCATACCTTTTAAGATTAAAGAAGAAAGATTAAGAAGGAAATACATGAGATTTGCAAACATGTGAGAAACAACAGTTTGGACTCCTATGAGTATTGCAAAATGACTACTCTTAACAACAAATACTCATACATAATTTTTTATTTATCCATGTGTTTCCTTCCTGATTCTATAGCGTATTCTCACTGGATTTCAAAGCACACTCTAACGTTCCAGAAATATGTCTTTGAGGAAAGGACTTAGAAATGTAATTTCTACTGAAATGTTGTAAGTGCTGCACTGAATGACAAGCTGAGTATGCATAATTCAGAGGCTAGAACTAGTCTAAACTAAACAGTACTTGGATGGATGTAGGAGATAGGCAGTGTATGAAAAATGAGGATATGGCTTTTTTTTTTTTTTTTAACAAGGTAACAGGAAAAAAAAAAAGATAACCATCTCATATAACTAATGGAAAGGGACACTCAAACTAAGGAAAGTAAATTCTGGTGTAAACATGCTGCATCAACAGTCTGATATAACTGTGTGACTACTTGTACTCCATGAAGATATAAGGTAGTTCACCCATAAGTATCAAAAACATTTGATGTAGTCTAAGAACATGATTAGTCAGTCACCGCAGAACAGATGACTTGTGAAAACAGCCTGACTTACTCTGCAATAACCTGATAACATGCCCACGTCTGAAATGCTAACTGTGGATATGAAATCAAGGAGATGCTTAAACACATGGGTTTGCTACTTTTCTAAATACTGGGAAAAGAGATAGCTCTTTTCTTTGATTATATACATAAGGGGACACAGTTATGCCACTCCCTCAGTCCTGAACGCAGTAATTCTGCTCTTCCACTTGTAAACCATCATTTCACTATATGTTGCTTCTAGTATTTCCTATAGATATAACTTATCTGAGGTACAGAAAAAAAGAATAAACTGAAATCAAGGTATTTTTATTCCCCTAGTCCCTGGCAGATGAGAGGCTAAGACTCCACATCTTAAATAAGACAGTGTTATCACTATGTGAAGAGGACACTTACAAAAAGAAAGCTGGTGAAGTCCTTGGATATTTGATGAAAGGTGAACGGCTGAGTGCAGACTGCACTCTGAGAATTAGTACTTTCCATATACAGTTAACTGCTGTCAGCCAAGGAGTTGAAAGGRGGGAAAAAGATAATCTATGGCTGCCTTATTCTGAGGACTGGACAGATTCTTCAGTGCTACTGTAATCTGTGAGGTTACTGGAAGACACCAAGGCCTGCTGCTACGTCCTCGTTCTCCTCCCCAGGGAGAGCGCCCGCACGCCCTCCTCGGAGGGTTAGCTTAGGTACTGCTGGGTCTCTGAGCCCCACGGTACGCTAAGTGAGAATGAACACACAGAAAACTGACGGAGAGAACGAATTGCTGTTAGTATGCAGAGACAAATATGTATATGAACAAATACATCTTTAATCTCTCCAGCTACAGCATTTTTACAGGCACCCCCAAGCAGGGATTATAGATGGTTACAAGCTGCACATGGCTCTAGTGGCCAACGGTTCAGCTCTGCGGGCAGGCCTAGAGAGCCACGCAGGAGATGGAAGTGAACCTGATCGAAAATGGATGTGTTCTAGAGTTACATGGATCTTTCCATTAAACATTTTTACATGCTGTGAGCCAGAAGGGTGTATTTTCAGAGTCAGATTGCATTATGTGCCACAGACTGGTTCTGCATCAATCCTACCACAGCGTTAGGATGGCTTGGTACTAACCTGTGGGGTTTGCCTTAAAAATTAAGAGCCAGTAATGAACACAGCCTATACATTTTTGGCAATATATAAGCAAATTGTTGCATGCTAAGTGGAAACTACAGTGTTAAACCTTGTAAGATTGCTTAAAACTTTTTTCTTTATTACTTCATTAAGGTATAACATACACTGTCATAAAACTTCTCCTATCAATGAAAAGCAGACATGCTTAGGATACAAGTGAGCAGGTATTTAGTAACTCAAAGCTTTATTATACTGCAGTTAAGAACAAGAAGCAAAGAATTAAACTGGTAGGGAATTTAGATCAAATCTAATTTCACAAGTTGGAATTTATCCAAGACACTGCATTTAACACCTTTACTCCTGTGAACAGTAAGAGAGTTCTTTAATGACCACAAGTGGTCAAGACCTCAGTTTTAGATCTCACCTGATAGACAGGCTAATGAGATTTCCACTACTACTAGGTTTTGCTCAGATTGACAGCCACTATTCCATAATATTTCCACATTTCCAATCCCTAATGGAACCAAATAGCAAAGCTGTGCAAAAATGATAATGCAGAACATTTTCTCTCCCTCCAAATCTCAAAAGCAGTTTGACTCAGGGTCAGGATGAGCTTTAAGTGTATGCATGTAGCGGTTCTTTTACCTTACATATATTTTGCAATCCTTGACATACAAACACACACGCACACCTCTCCAAAAGCCACCACATCAGAAAACCCAAAATATTCTTTCAATATGTCATGACTATAAAATATTCTTTACACAAATTTAGAGGATTGTTACTGTATCCATGCCTTTCATACATAAAAGCATAATACATACACAATAGATAGGAACGTCTCAAAAGGATGTGCCTTGTGTTAGCTATAAATAATTCAAATGGAAAAAAAACCAAACTGGAATTAACCAGAATATCAGACCTGAATAATTATTCAGAATGCTTCTCTGACACACAAGTATACCATTTATCCAGTGATTACCAGCTCTCAGTTTATCAGATAATCATTGATACTTTTTAATGTTATGAGTACTGATTAAAAATAAAGCCCCAAACCCTAAACATAGCTCCATGTAAACCACACCACTTCTTAAATACACAGCTGAAGCACTGGAACAACTGTTGTAGGGAAGTGCTTAACTTGTAGAACACGTGCTGCCTTCAGTCTGCTGGAATTATTCATCTCGGCCTGTGATCTTCACTTGGAAAGCTTTTTTTGCAGGACAGAGGTGGTCAGAAGTACAGATTAATGGACTGGCACCAGTATCTGCCCACTCACGAGTGACATCTTTCACCGCAGCATCTCCCTTACAAATCTGGGAGGGGATGGCGATGAGCCTCTGGGAAACAATGTGCCTGGGAATAGGATGGAAAAAACTCCTGGTGCCAACTACTTACTCCCAGCTACTGTCTTTGACAAAGCAACTGAAGTACGTAAGATGTGCAGTATATTCTACACGCACACGTACAATACACCAAGTACTTTAAGGTGGAATAATTTCCAGCCATGGATTAGCAAAACGACTCTTGTGTGTGGCTCTCCCCTAACACTATAAAAAACTAATGGCTTGGTACAAAGCTTCTAAGAGATCAAGAAAGTACCGCACATTACTGTGCATTACCAAACGCATACATAATAACACAGTAAAATTTTTTCCCTAAAACCTGAATTCCTGTATTTCAGCAACTGTACTGTGTTGTGACTATGCTGCATTGTATGACTGTTTTTAATGCAGTGCCATCAATTTAATGATTTTTGTTTTACAATTACCACATAATGTTTTTTTATCCAAAGTCTCAATATAGTTCAGTAACTTTGAAAAGCATGTAGGTTTTGCATTTATTTCTTTTTACTTTTCAGGCACAGTCCTATTAACTGGCTTACCCATAACTTTTTGATGTGTCAGTAGCAAAGGCAACAACTGTTCCAGTCACAATTTACCAGTCCAAACACGCTATCACCTTTTTTCCCCTCTGTAAATATTCTTGATTACATTTCACAGGTAGATAAACAAACTTAGAAAGAGATAACAGACATTCAGCATTTATAAACACTGGTAAAAATGAGTACATTCTTAGAAACATTTTTCATGTAAGTACCCATACTTGCTAGTAGTCTGTTTATAAGCAGGTTTTGATTTTTGCTATCAACCACCCTCTAAAAAGTTTCAACTATCTAAATTAGCAAGGAATTTCTCTGCCAACGACATGTTGCATTTTAAGTCAATATCTCTTCAGTTTACCCTTCCAGGCTTCAGTTCATCCTCAGACTTTAATTAATTATACTAGAATTTATCAGACCTGCAATCTAGGTCATAAAAAAGAAGAGCTTTATTAAGGTGCATATTTTCTTTACTTAAACACAGAAATAAAATATTTTTAGCATTATTATTTTCATACTATACAACAATAATAATAATTAGCTAGATACTTCAGTACTGATTTAATGATTATGTCATTAGCACCAGAGAATCAGAAGCTTCAAAACAACGAAGCACTTCTCTACGTTGCTTCAAGGTTGTGTTAAAATTACTGAAGGAAATAAAGAATTCTGCTATTATTTATCAGACACTTCATGGCATACATTGTATTTTCTAAGCTCTGTGAATTCCATTCATGTGGCATGTGCATACCAGAGATCTTTTTTAATCTATTCACTGTCAAAATAATGGAAAAAATTACCATTACCTGTTTTTTGCCCTCAAAATTGATTTTTATAACAACTCATTTCATCTTGATTTTTTTTTTTTCCTAAAAATACACCTATACCACATGAAACAAAAAGAACAGAGTATGGTGTTAAGTCTGATTCCAATGACAGTCAATTACCTGTTTGCGGTCCTATTGCTTTGCTAGTGAATAGTAACCTATGTAAACAATGAATTCAGTGGATCACTGCACTACAATCAATGTACTTCACTATTTTCATTACATCTAAAATTGAATACAAGGATTTTAAAGTTTATTCATGTTATTCATTATAACAACTTACAGGCAGAACAGTCTATGACTGAACTATCCTGAAAAGCAGAAGAGGAGGGGGTTATTTGAGATGCTGTTTCCTGAGAGGTATTTCCTATTAATCCTGTCTAAAGTTAGCTACTGGCTTCTTCCCAATTCATTGCTGAATTTCTCATCTGGACAAATCATCTATGGGGCAAGCAGTCTTAATCACAAGACACAGGACTGACGGAGATGAGCAGAGTTTTATTTGCAACTCTGCTATTTCCCGGCAGTCTTTGTATTCTCGCTCCCACATCATCAATACGGAAAATCCGTAACTTCCTTAAAATACAGGTCACATAATACTTGTCTGCACACTGAGAGGACAAGTGGTAACCTTATTCTAGTAAAGCAAGTGAAGAAATAAAGATACACTGGTATCTAGGCTATGGGGTTTGGTGGGTTTTCTTGGTTGTTTTGAGGGGTTTGGTTTTGTTTTGTTTTTAGTCGTGCTTTTTTATGTTGCTGTTCTGGGTTTTGGTGTTTTTTTTAAAAAAAAGCATTCTCTTCAAGCCAGTCACTGAAGTAACTTTAAGATAAATTGAAGTTTAGCACAAGGCGCTTAGGCTTGGCTGAATAGTCAAGGCAAAGCTGCGGAAGAGCTCCTTCCACAGGTATAAAGGCCCGCAAAGCAGCGTACACGCCAAAGCTGCAAAGCGAAGCCTGCGCATTGCCTTCAAGGACAAACGCCCTTTGCTTCTAGAGATAAGGCACTGAGGCTGTGGGGGAGAAGACATGACAAAACACCACCACTAGCACKTGAACAGAACAGTCTTCCAATTTCATTTGCTTTTTTCTGACCCCAGCTCTGCCTCAATCACCTGAAGATAATGTGCAGTCCAGTAAGGCACAGAGTAACAGGTTATCAGCACCCAGCCAGATCCACAGCACTTGGCGCTTTTCTCGTGATCTTCAAAACAGAAGTTACGCTCTATCATATTAATATATTCCTCAACAAGTACAGGCCAACATCTGAAGCAAGAATTTGTGGTACTAAACTGAAAGCCCTTCAGCGTTCTTTTGAAAGCCTGGGGTACTAATGCTCTAAGTAAGCACTAGTGAAAAAATTTACAAGCATCTTTTGCAACTGCTGCAGCAATGGAATTGTGTATAACAGAAGTGGGTATAACACAAAAATATTTACAAAAATATATCTGATGGTCTTTTGTTAAATCTTAGACAATCTTTGTTCACTTCTACAGTACAAATAAAATAACGACTAAGTAATATATGACAGAATATGGGGAGGAATGGGAATTTTAATTTTCTAGGAAAGCTGTCTGGTCAAAGTTGAAAATACTTTTACTTTTCTTTTTTAAGTTGTGCTTTATATAAAGTGAAGTTGGCCCTATCACTTGCATGCACAGATGTAGGGCTCAAAAATAAATAAATTATTCCAATAAATGCAAACTTCCACTCCGTGGATTTTTTATCAGGTATATACTAAAATGCCAACGATACGTCATGTGTAAGAAGTATCCTTTTATCCTATTTTAAAGCCAGTATTCAACTTAAATGGTAAGGCATATCTCTTGATCTTGTTTTGTAAAGGTTGTACTTGCTACAGGCTTAACACAACTGTGGGAGACGGTATGGAAAGGATCGATAAAGCAGTATTACCCTTTGTGATAGTGAATCTCTGCAGGACATTCCAGCTTAACTCTGTTGCCTGCACTTACGCTTCACACTTTCCCACTGGGAGAATGGGCTAAAACATAGTAATGGACTAACAAGAGGAGAAGAGGTGTGTAAAAATTCCCCTCTTGTTCCTGACCTACAGTTGCTACCTTCCTGTAAAAGCCATAAAATAAAAAATATTCTGTTAAATTACAGGGTTTGTTTATTAAGACAAAAATACACTCACAAACCCTGCTGAACACAGGTCCTAGCTTCATCACACAGTGTAGATACAATAGGTTATAATTTTAGTTTTAGCAGCACGATTAAAAAAAAAAAAGAAAAAAGAAAAAAGAGAAAGAGTACAGTGCCAGAGCGCTATATATTATCACTGTGAATTTTACCAAACGGCAACTCTCTTTGGTATTATAGAAGCATATAACATGAAAGAGTTTCTGTTTCAGCACAAACTGGGCTGTTAGAAATCATGTGCTGGCGATTTCAGCGAGGCCAGCAGGCTGTATTGATGACAAGTTCTCTATAGGAGAATCTGACTTATAAGTAAAGAGGGTTCTTGCTGTCTGAAAAAAGATCTGAAGAGACAGGGGTATTTTGGGCACAAAGTGAAGTAAACAGCTTCAATTATAAGTAGTAGCATGGAAAAAGTCACAGGCACTTAAGTGGGTCAGACATAAGATGAAGACTGGAACAAAGTCAGCAGAGAAGAAAGGAGGATGCTAAAAAAGTTTTAAATACAGTTTAGGAGAAAAGCTTCAGAAATTAGGACAAGTGTTTTAAATTTGAGTCAGACATGAAGGGTCTGACAGGTAGAGGATACAAAGGTGAGATGACATAGCTAGCGTAGCAGAAAGGGAACCTTCTTTTAATACACATACAGATTGCTACAGAATCACATTGCAAAGCATTAAAAAACATTGGTACAGAGACTAAAACTGGAGCCAAGAGGCAGTTGTGTAACAGTACTTTATCAAATGTGCTACAAATATAAATACGCACATATAGAAACAAAATCAACTATCAAAATCTTTGTGCCCTTTAAAACTTAAGCATTCTAGAACAGATTACAGTGAGCCACTCATACAGCGTGTCCTTGAAAAGTGGCACACAATACATGTCTTATATTCTCGCTCAGACTATTTGGAGTTCGAGATAAGAAACTTCTTTTGAGTTTCTCTAAAATGGTGCAAACTAATAAAGAATGAAATGTAGGAGTGAGGTAGGCATGAAATTGCAAGCAGAAGAGTTACAAAAACAGAGAGATAGCAGCAGGTGGAAAAAGTAAATGACCCATTTGGAGACAGAGACAGACAAATGCCAAAGCTGTTTGAGTGAAAGGAGGCACGGAAACTGAATTTGGTCGGAAAGCTATCATGTAAGTATGCATCTCTGCTCTCACCAATTGTAGGGGCTGTCGTTTCCCTTTTGTATCTTCTTTTTTCCTCCCACATCACCAAATCAATCACCCGCATCTCTTCACCTTTCCCTTTTCCACCTTTACCTGCAACCAACTAAATCCCATGAGGTTATACCTGAAGCTGTGTCTGGAAGCAACGGGTATGCATCTCAAAGCAGTGATCTGTGGACAATTATGGCAGTCAGTCATGAGCATTTTTGGGGAGAAAGGGAAGCACGTGTAGGGAATGACTATACAGTGCTGATTTTTCTTCCAGTGGTCCATGATGATACCTKCCACACACAGTCTCTAGCAGCTGAACGACAACACTCTGCCTCCCGATGGGAAGCCATAAAATGTGAGAGTGACGGTGTGCRAACGGTGCACTCCGAACAGCCTAACGAAAGAACAGAAACTGCCTCATCTCCCCAACAAAGTTTTAAATAGTAATTACAATGAAATCCAGAAAAGGGATTCAAAATATTTTTTTTTCAARTAAACTCCCAAGAACAACTAACTGTATTAGAAAGACGTTTCCATAACTGCACAGTTTTGAAGTATGCATACGTTAATAATTTCAAAAGAGAAACTTCAAATCAAGCTACAGAATGTGAAAGGTTACCTGATAAAAGTACACTGCCTGTCTGTACTTCAGAATTGTAACCTTTTTGCGTCCTGTTTTATTTTGTATGGGAGCAGGCTTTTGTTTTGTTTTGTTGTTTGGTTGGTTTTTTTCCTTTTAAGCAGGAATTGGCTCTGAGGCCGAGTAGCATGGAAGGCAGAGCATGTTCTGTCTTGTCAGGGAAAAGCCTTGTTAATGATTGAGCAGACAGAAACCCTTCTGAAAGAACCCTGTATGATGCAGACGTGTCATATTTGTTCATGATACAGATAACGTACACAACTTGTGAAATTTCCTGAAGTATTAGTTTGAATGTATTGCTTTTATTTTATTTTAATATTTCAAATATATCCGACTATACTATTTTTAAAGAAACACATTTCATTTGTTTCCACCGTTAGTGAAATGGGCACTGTCGTTTACCAGGGCTCCATACAGGGCTCCAACAACTGGCGTGCTCACCCCGCAACAACTTCTTCCCCCCACGCCGCAAAACAGACCACCTATTCTCTCCAGGCAACAAAACAGWCGGCGAGATGTCTACAGACTCCGGCGGCCAAGGGGCCCCCGCTGCTCCTGAGCGCGGGTGATGTCCGAGCACGCCCCTGCCCCTTTGACTAACCACGCTGCAGATCCCAGGCCTGATCCCARACTCTGCAGGCGTCCTTCCATCGGCACCAAAGGGCTGTGAATCGGCCCCCGGGGTCTGRCTGTAGGAGAAGAAAGCCATCCAGTCCCAGGGGTAGTCAGCCAGCGCACAACAGTGAATGGTTCCCAGTGGACTGAAGACTTTCCCAACCCCACTTCTCCCCACCGTACCCAGTGCTCCTGCCAACCGCTTTGCCATCCCATAAGCAAAGGTTTCGGTAAATACGACAAAGAAAAAAACCACCGTGTTTTATACTCAACAATCCTGTAAGACATCTTCATTATGCTCTAAACGTACTCAGAATTTAGACTTATTAATACAAATTTGTGCTAGTTACACTGAGCAATTAGTGAGTAAAGTAACCTGGAAAAGTAAGTGTAATTACATGTAAAAATACTGCATATTGTTAATGATATATATAAGTGCTTTTATTACACGGGGGTAACAAAGAATAGGGTAAGATGATGATTTTTGTTCATGCTCAAAGTAAGTATTTTTAAAACATACACCACATTTACTCATTTTCAGTACAAACACCCCATTGCAACAAAGAGAAGTGGAAGTTATTTTTGATCTCAGCTCTTTCGCTAAGTGTTGTAAAACAGCTACTATATTCCTTCTCTTGCTGGCTTTAGCTGTGGAAAATATATTTAGATATTGTATACATGAAACAATTTTGTCCTTTTTAACCTGCCCTATGGTTTCTTATATGTACTGTCAGATCACTAGAGAATATTTTGTCATTTACTGATATGCAAAACTCTCAGTTTATGAGCCAATTATTAAACTTCCCATCCAACTAAGTGCAGGTGGCATGAGCAGCTTTCTTCGGAGCTATTGCAAAGTCATATGTGTGATATAGTTTACATATGGAATTGAGCGTCATGGTTTCGCTGAAGATGAACTGTAAAACTAAGCCAGAAATACTAGTAAAGCTCTATTCACTGTTATCTTGTACAAAGAGGAACCAATTAAAATAACAAAGTTATCTAAAAACACGTTGATGACTGAAATAATTTCATACTGATGTTTGTTAGCACCCAATTAGACTTCAGAATTAATCTTAAGTTTTGCTTTTRCTAAACAATGCAGAAATATATATAAAACTATATATATTGCTGTGTACGTATCTATATTTTATGCACATAAAATATATTTATACATAATAGATATTTATATAAATATAGATGCCTATAAAATAAGGTAAATAAATTAGGATAATTTCTACCTTTACTTGAAAAAAGTGATTCTAATAAAATAATCTTGTCAGTCCTTAATCGCTGAAGATTTAAATGAATAATTTCTCATTTCCTAATAAGCCCAGACTGACTGATGAAATTTCAAAAAAAAGTGGTTAAAATTCATCKTAGCCTTTCAATGCAAAATTGGATTCCACTTTATCAGAAAACTTTCAAATGCAATATTACTTTTCGTTACATATACAGCCTGCAACTTACCTAGGGCACTATTTATCATTCAGACAACTTAAGTACAACACAAAAAATCACCTTGAGACAAATGAGAAATTCTCTCTTGGGAAACCCAAAACTGTATTAATATGATAAGCAGTAGAGCTTCACTTTTCCTTCATTAACTCTAGCAGCCATTTCTGATACAGCCAAGAAAGAAGTTTTTTTTAAAAAAAAAAAAAAAGCTTAAAAAAAAAAATAAACCCAAAAAAACCCTCCAAGGTTCAAACATCCTTCTGGCCATATCAATCATTCTCAGCTCAACCAACTTTATTCATTGTTACAAAAGCATTAAAATCAAGATGGAAATCAGCTGAAAATTTCAATGCCCAGAGGGTACCCAATGCTTAGATAATCTAATCCATTTGGGAAATGAAAAGTTCATGTCAGGTATTTAGTAACCAAAGCAATTATCAGAAGCTGACTATTGAAATTGGGCTGAGTAATATTTCATCAGGTTTCATCAATCCTGCTGGAGCAAAGAAAATTGTGTGGAAAAAAAAACCACTCGGTGTTGGTTATGTAGCTGAGATAAATAAACTGAAAAAACATGCATTTATTGCAGTTATCTTTCTATTAGTATTTCCTAAATACATTGCTCAATATATACTAAAGATAATATTTTCAAACCACTGAAATATGCATAGCAGAGGAGCCATTTCAATTTCTGTATCTGCAGTTCAATTATGTTATCCAAAGCTTTACATGCATTGCGACTCTGTGTGCACATCTCTCGCTCTTCCCAGTCGCGTCTTAAAAACAGGAGGAAGATCTACCCCTGAGTAAGCAAGATGTTTAACATCCTAGGATTAATAATATTAAGACCCATTAGTTGAGCAGTCTGTTGGAAACCAGTCTGTTTCACGTCATCAGGGGTTTCCGAAGCAGATGTGCACCCACAGCACCTACCAGTCTGCTAGAGATGTTTAAGCAAGTACTTTCACTGAGGATTCTTTAAGTTAGGATTCTGGAAATAGTTAACATTTCACAGAAAGAAATTCTCAAAAACTACTCAAAAAAGTCTCAAAAAACTCAACCATATTTTCAAGGAAACAACGCTAAGTTTTAAAAGAAATTTCTACCCGTGAACATAAACTAGCATCCATGCAACTGTGTTTTATGCCTGCAGAAACTACCATACCAGGCATTTCAGTTTCATTAAATATTTTACGTTCATAGTTTAAGGTGGCTTTATATTTAGTTTAAAATAAAACCCCTCATTGTCTTAAAAGATCATCAAGTAGGCCTTGAACATACAGACATTATGCAAATGCTGGTTAACATAAAGGCCTGTATGCATATATGGATGGGTATTATACACATCTGCGTTGGAAACTAGTATTGAGTCATACTTGAAAAACCAGAACAATTTTGACTCAAAAGAAAAATTCTTTGGTATACTAAGATCCCATCAGCAGAATGTGATTTTTCACAGTGAGCTGTATGCTGAGGACCAGTGCTTACTCATTTAGCACCAGCCAACCTCACATCTCTACCTAATTAAAGTGAACAGGAGATTCAGGCAGAGAGAAGTCTACCATTGCTACCATGGCCCACAAACAATCTTATATCTCAGTACCGCGAAACATCTGAGGCACCATCGCAGCTTTCCTTACCCAACTGATATTTAAGGTAATACACGGGAGAACCAAGAAGACTGCTTAGCAAACAGCAYAACCAGTTAGCTATCAAGATCCAGGAAGAAATGCTAAATATAAATTAACATTTTTGGAGTGGTATTCATTTGGAACAGCTGCTGCTTATTGAACGATTAGTGTCCAAGATGCTGGAAGTATCTCAGATGAATGCTAAAGAAAAATACAATGCAAAATGATAAAAGCCTCTCATGAGAAAGACATTAACAGCATGGCCTCTACTGCTTGGTTTGTAAGACCAGTTTGTCTGTGTAAACTACGTTTATGCTTAATATAAAAACATTGTACCAGTTTTGTCCCCGAGATGCATCTATTTAGCTACGTTCCTAATAAAACCTGTTCTTTTCCTGGGGTCACTAACACAGACAAGAATGACCTGTGTGATCCTCCGCCTTTGCACCTTTTCCTGTTCTCAAAGATTTTCCAGTGTTAACAACTCTGTAACAGTTCATCTTTTAAAACAGTTAGGAAATACAGGATTTATTCTAAGGCAAATTAATTATATTATTGGTCTTCGCATAGCAAACGTTTGCAAAGAGTTTTTGTACAAAGCTGCCATACTTCAATAAGTCAGTAGAGGTATTAGAACATCAAAACATTTTAGGCTAAACACTAGGTTACAGGATATTTCCAAGGAAAAAGATAAATCACCTTCAACATAMCTAAAACCTTCTTGCAGAATAATTGTTAGCCCATGATTCACAATTTCTCTGAAGAAAATTCTGAAACATACCAACTAATTAAAAAAACAGTATCAGGATATTCATGACTTGCTAACAAGCATAGCAGGATGGACGGAAGTAATTTAACTCTGCCCTGCTGAGTCACTTTGGCTGTCCATCTACACAGAATGAACCTAATTAGCTGGTATCAAAAATGCCACAGCTTGAGCAATGGGCAAAATGTATGAGGGAAATAAAATCAATCAGCATGAGACACCTTCATTTCCATTTACTAAATATTAAGTGCAGTATTTTGTCCCAAATTAACTAACAGCTAATGAAGGCCTTATTTCGCAGTATTCTTCTCAAACTCAGAATGGAAGAAAGATTATTTCTGCGTACCCAAGCTTATCCATCCATTTCAAATTCTTCCAGAGTACACTATATTGCAGCGCATTTCAACTTGCATTTGTAACAGAACAYTCCACCACAGAACACTACATTAAAATAACATTAATGGTCTGTCTTTAACTCTTAAACAGATAAAAGTAGAGGCAAAAATTCATGCTGACACTTTATTATGGTCTTCTACTGCTGAGCAACACACGCACCCGCCGCCTCCACCAGACACAATAGCTTAGATTAAAACAAGAGCATCTGTCTGGATTTGTAACTTTTACCCAAAATGCTCTTGCTGTATTGCATGTACACAAGCACCTAACACCTTAACATTTTCTGTAGGTGCCTGTCTGTCTTCAAGGAGCAGATCTGGATTTAAAGATGGATGCATAATTTTCTCTTTTTCCTGTATTAACTATCATTTTCACATAACAGCACAACAGCTAGTAAAAATAAAGATACATTTTAGTTCATATATATATATATATATATATATAGTCTCATCGATTAATGCATTCATACTATCAACATGAGCACACCACACACAGTAAAATGATCTATTTAACATGAATTTCATTTCACTCTCTTCTTCAACTTTTACACAGGTTGTAGCTGACATCTCCACCTAGTCCACACAGCAGCATTTTGACCTTGCTTTTAGAYGCTCTTTAGCATAAAATAATCTTTGTGGTTAGAGCCTGCAACTTATGCTGAATTATGGGTACTTTACAGTAAGCACATAAAAAAGCATAGTCAAACGCTGACAGTACTCCAATGCTTTTCCCACAAGTCCTCTGAAGAACCAGCCAATTACCCTGCAATTGACACAAGAGACTGAAAAAAGCATCCTCATTTCTAGCATTCGTAAATTTATTTGCAAGTAGCTCATCAAAATTAAATGTATACTTATTACAGACACAAAGGCATATTTAAATCACATTAAAGGGATAATTTTATGATACTTGTAATTATTTTCCAAAAAATGATTTTTCTATGCCGTTTGTAGTAATCCTTTGCAATCTTTAAACTTAAATCTGCTTCTTTACTAAACTGTTTTCTTGCAGTGTATGTGAATACTGGTTTGCTATAATAGGATTGCTCACGAGCATCAGGCTTCTGGCACTGATCTTCATAACAGAAAAAGGAACACTGAAACATTTGCTCCTGGGGGTAAAAAAAAATACACAGAAAGGACTGCATGGTGTTTTAGGAAAAAATTACAAAAAAGGAAGATGATCAAAATTGTGACTAAACCAAAGATGGTTGCATTCCTTTTGCAGTCATGACAAACTGTCAAACATTATTGACGTTAAAGAGTTTTATCTAATAATAAATCATTAAGATCTGGTATTATGTACCAAACGTTGCTGGCAGAGGACGAAAAAAGGAGGATGAAAGGCAATGTGAAGGGAATAACGGTAACACTCATGACTGTGTGATTTTAAGCTTTACTTAGAAGTTTATTCGCAGTGCTTGTCACTAGTTCATCTAAGTCTTTCATATATATGTATTTGTGGACACAGAGACACATCTTTTTCCTCCTTTCCCCTACAAATGTGAGAAGCCTTTTATTTCTCTAAATAAAAATATGAATTGACAAATACAGAAATTTGTGGCAGAAAACACCCTGGATAACACCATTTCCATGAGTCTTGCTCCTCTAGTCTATATTATTACTTCAATTATGAGGGTRTTACACTTCTTTTTAGGCAGAATGTACCTTACACTCAAACAAATGAAACTRCATCAGGGACTGAAAGCATAATATACTTTTAAAAAGCATGTAACTAAATGATAAAGAAAAAAAATAAAATCAAGAATTAACACAAGTTAAAATATGAAATAGCCTGCTCTATCCTTCAAAAAGAAAATCACATTTAAAACTCAGGAAACAAACAATTTAGTGAAGGACCATATTTAAGTATTCTCCAACAGTCTCATAAAACGTTCCAATAATTTTTTTAAACTTGGCTTTACTCTTCCTCAGTAGCAACACATAGATCACAGATATCTCTTATATTCACCACAATTAAGAGTTTTTAAAGCTCATTTCTAGCCAAATTATAGCAAATTTCAAGCTTTAACATTCAAGCCAAAACCCAACCCTGTGCCTGGGTTTTCTGCTTTTATAACAGTAGCAACTCCTCAGTTCTTACCATAATCCTCATCATCTAGTTCTCATCCTAGCCATCTTCCAGAGAGTTGACACCTCTTTCTGATTAAGGCTRCCTTTCATAAGGCCACACACACCAAAATTGTCCTGAGCACCAATTCAGACTACATTACATTCTAAACCCTTAAAGTAAGCTTTATGTTATATTTCCCAGAAAGTGGTTGATTTGCAGTGATCCATTATAGTGAGCTGCTTCAAAGCTCCCCATTCAAAAGTCTCTGTGTTTGAAATTCTGGATGTGAACTGTTCCAAGAGTCCCTTAAAGTAGGGAACAGAAGAAAATACTGCTTTCACGGTTCCTGCGCCCAGAATGAGAAGGTTCTAGTCCTCATGCAATAGGCTTATTTTTGCCTCATATATTTAGTTACTTATGTATTTATTTTTTTGTTTCCATCGTACAAGAAAAATAATGGGATGATGTTTCATGGTTAAGTACAGAATAATTGCAATCAAGCTTCCAAGCTCTGACACGGCTAAAGTAACTCCTGATTGTTGTGGTTTTCTATATATAAACCATCTGAATTTAATTCTGATCTATTCTTTGTGAATAAATGGCTTGTGTCTCACTTGCAAAACAAGACCTCTGAAACACGGAGAAGCAGCCGCAGTATGAAGGGCATGTTTCGCATGATGTAACGTAGCCACTGGGGCTAGCGCAGATTTTCTCCTGCCACAACAGATTGTCAAATTATCACATTGGGGTAATGATTTCACACTTAACTAAACATTTCTGCAATGTTAGCCCCACAGACATTTGCTGCAAGGGCAGTGACTTCAACTGAGGGGAAAAAGCACGCTGAGGAAAAAGTTGTAAATTATTGACTCGTGCAGAGTTAAAGCTTTGTGGAGAATGAGAACAGATGACACAGGGTCCACCCTACAAGTGAGCGCTAGGTGACACGCAACCGTGCGAGATCTTATGGGGAAAATGGGAAAGTGGCATCACTAGCGTTACTCCCTGTTTGAACCACAGAGGAATTACAATGCTACTTAGCAGTCCACCTTAATCAAAGGTAAAGAGATAAATACTAACTCCGCAAATCTGGTCTAATTCCTCACCCAAAGACTGATTACTTGAGATCTACCCCGAAAGGGTAAATTTAATCTTTCATTTAAGTTGTAGCAGGTAGATAAATTACAGAGGCCCACATAAAATTGACCATCAACTACCACTTTCTGATAACAGAGAGGAATTTCTCACCTTTTCTTTTATCAGATCTGTCTCAAAAGTTCCTGCAGCAAGATTTCCCTATATTTAGAAACCAATCAGTGCTAGCAGCTGCAAGATTTGCCCTCCAAGCAATCAAGGGCAGGAAATACATACATCAAGAAATCCAGTGAGGCAGAAATTTGTGATCAAGGCTTTAGAGGAAGCTCTTAGGAATCTACACTCACCTAGAAATTAAGAGGCAAATCCTTGACTCTTGCAAAGCACACCGCTTTGAGGCACAGTTCTGAGGTCAGGAATTTTCAGGCTATATTTCAGAACAACAGTTTGGACAAGTGGCATGAACCTACCACGACTGCCAAAAACTGCTAAGCAGATAAAAAAAGGTATGTATTCACTATGAACTGCAGAAATAATTAGTACAGCAGGGCATAGGGGAAACATGAAGCTGTTCTGAAGCACTGTATCGCAGCCTTAAAGTATACCCATCTGGATACAAGGTGGTTGATGCAGCGGTGGATCTACAGCGTTTGATTACAGTATTTGCAAACGCTTTGTATTYTGAAGACTCCAGAACCTGAGTTTTACCATGCACGCGATGCAGAAAGGGATGTTACTAAAAGAAGATGAAGTAATTTTTTATCCAGCATGATTATATCATCYCATGTTCTTCCTCAGATGGAAACATGGTACAATGGGAAATATTTCCTCACAAAACAGAAGTTATGGTATTGCCACAGGAATTCAGAATTACCCAATTCATCTTAGGCAAAACTATKGGATTTCAGAATTGCACTCAGGTCAGAGAAAGGGTAAGACCTAATAAGGAGGGTACACCATAGCAGTCAAGTTAAAGACAGAGTACATGTTATAGACACTTTCTTATCAGTACAAAGGCACATATTTATCTTGGTTTTTCTTCCAGTGACAGAACAATATAAACTAAGGGCGTGCCTATCTCTCACTCTTTTCATGGCACTAAGCACTTTAGCTTCACCAGTAGCAAGATACAACGTACAGCCTCAAACAGATGCAATTTGCAGTCGCCTATATTGCTGCACTTGCACTAAGAGAACTCTTAAGAAGYAACAAACTTCTCAAGATAGATGCAGTCATGTTAGTGTTAAAATTTATGTTCTGATTTATTGGTATTACAATTCTCAGGATTGTCCTGTTAAACACAAGTAGAAATAAAGGTAAAAAACATCTTGTAATCTATTTCAGAAGAAAACTGTCTTTGAASTCCTCAGTGATTTAGAAAGTATGATTCAAGACAGAGAGGTGTTATCAAAGACAAGAGTATGCTAYAAACTTACACAAACTCTACTTGAAATACTGTCTTACAAGACTGTTGTTCCTCTAAATTAGATATTGTTAGCATTTTGCACAGATTACTTAAAGATGCAACAAATATTTAGTAACTGCACCTGCAACCTACTGTTGCCTTTTTGCTAATTCTAAGATTTTTCATTTCCTATTTTTTACAGAATAGGGCATTATACAACTGTTTCATTTGCAAATTGCTTTAAGGAAGCTCTAATCATGAAAAACAGGCCAATTCACTTGCCTTCTGCGAAACTAACATGAAACTATGCTTACATAATACATATACTAATATAAAACTATGCTTGCTTCTCATCCATTACCACTTAGCTTCCAATCACTATTTTGATATCGGCAAGCTGTATCTGGTTTAGACAAAATAAAATCCAAACAACCCTAAGAAGAACTAATCACTGTTCATTCTCACTTAGAGAATTAGAAATTATAAAAGTTGCTTTGTATTGATTTTGTGTTACACTGAATTTAAGTTTCCATATCACTGTAAGAAATGCAGGACTTCTCCAGTCAGAAATATCCACCCAAAAATTAACAACAGTTTTTCAATAGAAACACCTAATTAATCTGCTCTTTCCAGCTTCTCTCATGCAAATTTCAGACTATGAACTAGAAAGATCGAACTTCTCTAGAAAATGCAAATATTGCATTTCACCAAAGCTTTTTTATACTGCTGGACACATAAGCAAAGTTCCCTCAAGGACACATAAGCAAAGTTCCCTCAACAATAAGGGCTAAGGGGCTAACAAAGCAAAAAAAAAAAAAAAAAAAAAAAAAAAAGGGGGGGGGGAGCAAAAACGAGCGAAAAAGGCGAAAACGAGCGAAAAAAGCGAAAACGAGCGAAAGACAAAGACAGAAAGACAGAAAGACAGAAGGCATAATTTCCTACTTTAAAAAATTAGTTAAGGTCATAACTGCAAAGAACTTGAAAGTATGTAAATCTGTAATCAGGTCTTAAAAAGTTTTTAATATCTCTCATAGCATCTCACCTACATCCAAAGAGAAGAATGGAAATCTTCAGCTCATCGACAAATCCCCACAATGAGTTACTGCAGACAACTGATGAAGCTTATTTTTATTTGATTTAATTAAAACAAAAGGCAACTATGATCATAGCCATCTTCTACCTCTACAAAAGAAACATTTTTTACAACTCTACTGCTGTAGTCACATCACAGATCCTGTTTACATCTAGCAATAAAAATGTGTTCTATTCTTAAAACATATGATAGGTGCTAAAGTAATATGGTATTCATTAGTTCCTCCAACTTCAGTAACGTATCTTTCCATAAGAAGCGTAAGACTGACTACCTCTGATATTTTGGAGATAAAACCTTGAATCTTGTGCAATAACTTCAAAACCACAGCTCAGTATGGAATTGCACTTTTACAGGAAGGAGCCAGAACATTCTGTGATTCTTCTTTTTTGACACGTTAATTGTTCTTCCATACACAAGGAGAACAAAAGCAGCAGCATGCCATATTTATTCAATGAAAGTTGAGCCACAGGGGTTATGGTACATTCTTTCTCCAGCATCAGCCAAATTATCTCAGTGCCCAACTTTTAAGAGGCTGCAATAATACTCCATCATTTGAGAATGCTGGTAGGCTTATGCATCATTTTAACAGCATGAAGGCAGATTGAGATCATCTCCCTGTTACAGGGACCTGGAGACAGGCGGCAGCCCTGGTGAATCATTTTCATACATTCTTACTCTTAACAATAACCTTAAAGAGACACTACCAGACTTAAAGAGAAACTACCATACCAGACAATCTTCATTCAGCATGTACTTTTTTTAGGATTGAAAATGAGTTTATGTTGTGTCTACAATAACACCTGCTCTTTTCTTTTATATATATATATACACACACACACATATATACATATATATATATATATGGAAGGCTCCAAAACAAGGTCATTCTGTCTACTGAGAGAACCCAAGTTCCCTGAAATCAGTTTCCGGAAAAAAAAAAAAAAGGTAGAAATAATCTTTGTATGTATAAGAAAATGCATGATACAYAAACATTAACTTGAGCACATTTGACTGTAACGCTCCAGAAAGAATAAAGAAAAGTCTCTTGAACATTTCTATGTAAAGTTATTACTAACAGGTGACTACGCATACAAAGTAACTATGCTTGCAAACCTTCACATATACACAGATATTTCTTTAATAAAATGAGACAATCTTAGACAGAGAGTGGTGACTGATGAAATAAAGGTGATAAATTAATTTAATTCTTAATGAGAAAGCTCATGGCCCTTACAAAATCAGTTTATTTGAATACAAGATGTTAGCCTATGTTCTTCCCAGAAACCTAATCATTTAAAGCAGGCACTTTTTTTTTGCCCTTTTTTTTTTTTTTTTTTTTAAGTAGTTTTAATTATAAAGAATGGCCCAAACTCTTCCTTTCAAAGAAAAAAAAAAATACATTTAAACATGAGGGCATTGAAATTCACTTGAAGTTTTGTCTTCTTATTTGTAGGAAATTTGGATATTAGAGGATATTTGTAGGAAAATACGTCAATTTCACTTTCAGTTTGACTTAAAGTAAAACAGACTTAAAATACAGCACCAGAAGGGCTGCCATTTTTTATTAGATAAGTCATACTTACACTTCCCCTTCCAAAGTCACAACAGCACATATAACTGTATTTCTGGTTATGCCACAGAGGTTACTCCTTCACTGTTTCTTGCATTAAAAAAAATAAAATTACAATGCATATCTCATTAAAGTACTTGTAGAGGGTAAGGTAGTCTATCCAAACAGCAGTTTAAGGAAGAATACTATCCTCAGTTTTAAAATCTAACATGTTTTTCSCAGAGCATGAGCAATCAACACTACCTTAACTTACGTCCTCTTTGAATTCACACAGGAAAGGATAGAAGGTTGGAAAGAGGAATACAGCAACTGCTGTTGAGTCAAGAAAAAAGGATAAGGGTACCCCTGAGTGAGTGGTGTTTTAGAGAATGGGTATCTCCTAGTTAGTGCTTTAAAAATAACATTCATTTTTCTTTGGATATGCAACATTGCTTTACAAGCTCTGATAAACACAGCGGCCTATGCCGTGCATGGCTGTAGATTGCAGAAGAGTTGTCTAGTGCAAGTTTGGCAAGTGGGGGAATGGCAGGGAGGGCAGGAGCAGCTGGCTGAGCCACACAGGGAGCCTCATTCCGCTCCACCACAGCCCAGGAACCAGACGAAGTGGTGCGGCATTCGTGTTGCAGGCTGGCTGAGCTTGGGACACCAGCGGCCCAGAAAGACAAGAGAGAATGGCAAGTTGGTTTCAGGTAGTGCCTCAGGGGAAAGCAAGTAAGAAAGAGAGTCATAAAGGAAGACTGGCAATTCAGAGACTAAATCTCCAATAACATTTTGATTTTTTGATAGAGCTTCACATTTTAAAAGTATACATTCATTCAGGCCATTCTGTAATCTACAGTCGTATGTCAAAGACTTATTTTTTCATCCAAGTGAGAGATCTGCCTCAATACAGAAACTGAGGCACAAAGGTATCACCCAACCCAGACTATAGGATGCCACCGATACACAATGTTCAGAAAACTTCAATGACTTCAGCCCCTCTTGCCACCCAGACACTCCTAGGCTGTAGCTTTGGGTCACAGGCTTCTATACCGTGTTTTATTACAGAAAATGACAGTAGTGGCACTCAGAGAGTGAGATTACAGCAGGTAGCTCATTACCCAACAATATTCTGTTTGCAGGCAAGCGAACTGGCAAACTGACAGTCTCTCAACAGTCTTCAAGATTAGAAGAGATACAACAAAAGGTTCATTAATAAAAACACCCAGCAGAAGAACCTATATACTGACTTTGGACTCAAGCTAAATGCCAGGCTAAGTACCTTCTGCTTTCTCTCAAGATAACAGAGATGCTCTTTGGTTCTTGAGTCATGAGGTAAAAGAAGCTTCAAAAGTCATGTTCAAACAACCACAGATATTCAGAGCAACTGCCCCAGGTAAATTTTTAATGCTAGCAGGAGCCACTGTTGCCAGGGAGGAAGCATGTCACTATATGAGAATGACTACCACCGGAAGATAGGACCACTTTAAAGGGATGTCAGTGTGCTCTTCAGATTGTGACAGACAGTAGCATTAAAGGCTTGGCAGGATGCGCCTGAGGGCATCTACTTGATCTTTCTTTTAAAGAAGTGCCAACAAGCTCAGAATCATGGAAGGAAGCAGGCATTACAAAATACATATCCTTATCAGAATTCTTCTCCAATCTAGGAACAAATATAGTTGGAAAAGTTTCAGAAAAGGCAGGTTAATTTATGGTGTGACAAGCAGTGCAGCAGTATACACAATCAAAAGGAAAACGGTCAAGTCCCCAGAGGGCCATATGGTCAGTGAAGACTTTGTGCTTCCCCGGCTGTGATATAACGTTCTGGTTTTCGTGCTGTGCATACGCTTCTCTTGAAAAAGAGCAGAGCAGATTATCTGTTCTGCTTTCAGAGAACAGAGTTAGCAATCTGGTCCTCCTGGGTTCCTGGGATTCCATGACCATGCACGTCAGCATTGGAAACTGGGAAACTAACGTCTTCCTGTAAGGTAGAAGAATGTTTCCAGCAAAAAAGAGAAATATTACTCCAAATGCAGGACTTCGTGTCATTTTGCTTAGTAATTCACATAGTCATTTTGCATGTATAAATGGTGCAAATGCCTGATGAGAAGGGTGAGGGTGATTTTTTTTATATGCAGCTCAAACAGAGAAGCTATTTTATTTCATGTAGTCTTCTTGACCTCCTTCTTGAACCTTTCTGGGCCAAGTGCAGTTGTCTCAACATGTTTTTAAAATAAGTTCAGCAAGATACATGGATTGGCCAGTTTGTAAAATTCAACAGAAATAATGAAGATTTTGCTCACTTAACCCACTAACGAGTTTCTAGTCGATAGGAAGAGAGTCAGTTTTTCAGATAGTTTTTAGTTTCAATGTCGTCACTACTAGACTCTTGCATCATGAGGATTTTTGTTTGCCTTCCTCAGCGGAGATGGGTCAAGAATCAGGTTCTGTCAATCAGACCCTTAAAAAAATCAGCAGCTACTACCTGATTCAGGCCTGCTACGTAGATGCTTCTTCCTTTATTTAACCATTCCTTCCATTTGACCATGCACTTAGCACCTTCTTTGTTGCAGAACTTCATCTATGAGAAGTCAATAGTGAGGATATRTGAACACTTGCTAATTCAACCTCACAAAATAGTCGAAAGAAGACAGAAGTCAATTATAGCTAGCTTTATCAAAGGTGTTAAGACATACTGGAGCAGCTCAGCAAAGGCAAATGTGTTTGGGAACAGTGCATACTGCTGATTTTATCTCTAAAGATACAAGGAGCCAGGAATCACTTGATATTGTTACTCCTTAATTGGGAGAAGACAACCTAAGGACTACTTAAAGGCCAACTCTGACCTAGTTTGAAAACTTTTTTGTATAAAAGACCGAGGTTCATGTGGCCAAACATATGCTCTGTTTGCTTGATGAAATGGCTCTGTACAAATGAATCTAGTCATATCAAAGCAAAATCACAMACACAATTATATATTCAGAAGAATTGTTCTGTATGCCAACAGTATGGTAGTTAAACGACAGTATTGAACAATACATTCATTCACAGCTGTCTGGGTATCCACTAATGAAGTAAAAGATTCATTATGTGGCTGGATTCAACAGCAGGTACTGACTGAATACTGCCTCTTGGACATGTCATACTTAGTGACATCTAACATCTAATTGCAAAAGGCTGAGCACAATCAATTACATCTATGCCCGGGGCTCAGTAAGTAGCGATGCTAGGCAGGCTGGGCAAGCTTGATACAGGGAAAAATACCAACCCATAGGAGCAACTACCCATCGACGCAGGGTTTGGTGAACAGAAGAGCACAGACTTCTTTAGGCACATTTTCCCTCCTCCCTTCCTTCTATTCAACTTGGACTGAGTGATTTTGGCATTGCCCGAGACATGGATCATACGGTTGAAATGTCAAACTCATAACTGGAATATAATTTATATCCCAAAATACATTTTAAAAAAAACTGTGACCTGCCTTTATTCATGTAAATTCTTTGATGTATATAGCTTCCTTTAAACTGCTGTTGGCCATTTGGCCTAGAACCCTACGCTAAGGCCAAGTAAATCCTGCTGTGAATACAGAATTGATATTTACAGCCTTTGTTCTCTGCCTGCTTAGCCCTAGTGAGAAAGATTAGGAAAAATAAGGAAGAATTACATGTCTTGAGTAAAAAAAAAAAAAAAAAAATCCAAAATATTTAACTTCAGAATTGATACACACCATTTAAGATTATTTCCTTTGTTGTAGCACGAGGAATGAACCACTACCAACATTACACACAAAATGAATGTCCCTCTCAACACCATGGCAGGGAGCCTAATCGAAGCTATCTGTACTACTGAAGAAAGTCCATAATTACATATAATAAAGGTGTAAGAAGCTCATGAACAAAAAATCAAGTTAGTTTCAGTTTTAATAAAATATCTGTACTGTTTGTATTTCAGCCAATGAAGGACTCAGATGCAGATGCCTCGATGCAAGGTTTTTCAATTGCCATTATCAGTGTAGGGAAAGGCAATACTTTGCCAACAATGTCCCTTCTCAAGTTCTCACAAAATAAATGAGCTCCATTTGGTTCCTTTTACTATGACAGTGACCGCATCCACTGAAGTCGAGGCACTATTCTTTCTCAGTTTTCATTATCATTTACCTACACACCAGCCCACTGAAAATCATATATCCTTTTGTTACAACTATAATTACTGCCAGTCTTTATATCAATATGAACTCTGTTCAGCATACAAACAATAGTTAACTCATGAACAGAGTAACATCCTGCTGAAAACAAACTTAAGGCCATGTTTCAGGGTTTTGCAGAATACAGGCTACAGCTTGTTAAATTCAGGCTACAGCTATAGCAAAGGCCACAGTGTTTCATACGTCATTGAAATATGAGAGCCAAAGATAATTACAAGTGAAAGAACCATTTATTTTATATTATTTCTCATCTCTGTGCACTTGGCAACTGGCGGTGAAAACACAGGCCTGGAAAGGGCAACAGTCAAACTACCATCAACCTGTTAAGAGCCCTGCTAAAAAGCTTATAAATGTCAAAGAGACTGTTTGTCTTTAAAAAAAACACCACCCCCAAACACAGGAATCAAACAAAGCACATACAAATGCAATGTGTTGTTTAAAGACTATACCATAAAAATTGGCGCAGTGTAATTTTGTTTGTTTGTTTTTTTTTTTTTTAATAAATTGTAAATGTCCCTTGACAGAATGACTTAATGACATTTTGATTTTGATAATTTGTTCAATTCAGCTTGATTGCAAGTCTGCTACTTTGACATTATCTACTTAAAAGGTACTGAGCTAGTATTCAAATGTTTGACACTAGAGTGGCAAATCACTTGACTGACAGACCTTGACCAAGAATGTAATTCAATCCTTACATAGGTAGGTATTCCTATAAAAACAATCATATAAGGTATCATTACTGGTCAGGAGAGTTACCAGCTCTGTGAGTCTCACCTGTATTCACAGATGTGCGTTATTCAGTGAGATACAAGAGTGCTCTGTAACAGCTGCAGATTGCGTTCATCTTTCATGTAAGAAGAGCAACTATACAAACAACAAAACGAGTAAATAAGGAGGACTAAATAAATACAAAGACTAAACACCTATTTTAGACACCAGACTGAAATAAAGCATGGGAGTTAAKGAATATATACAATCAAAGCCAGATACTGACACTGTACATGAGATCTGTAAGGAAAAAGCACAGGCATAACAAATGCTGAAGAACTCCATTACTCTCTCTCACTGTACCAAAGTCCTGCTGTAACAAGCCAAAAGCATACAAAGAATCTCAAGAAAAACAGTAACTTTATCTCAGGTTTTTCTCATCTTTTATCTTCTGACATTATATTTCAAATGTTAAAATTTCTATCAAAAAGCATAGTTTTAATGAGATAGCTACATTACAACTGAATTCTCTGCAGTATAGGAGATATAGATAAATTACAGCGTAGTTTGATTTCTGTCTTTGAAACTGATGCACACTCATGCAGGCGCCTTTTTTGTTGTTTTTATAATTTTTTTCTTAAAGGAAATCATTAAGAGAAGCAGACCATTAAGCACAAATGGTACTGAACACTTTTATAATCACAGATTTTCCTATGATGATAATCACATTAGACTTGATTCTTCTTCTCCAATTAAGAAAAATCAGGCATGTCCTTTGAGAAGGAAACTTTATAAATGCTCCAACCACAAGGGAAAAAAGAAAAAGGGGGAAAAAGTAAAAAAAYAAAACCCAGGGAGAACTTGTAATCCAGGAAAACAGGCTTCATTCCAGGGTTCCTGTGGATAAGGGAGCCTTTCTACCACAGCATCATCCAACAGAAGTACACACTGCGTGTACAGAATGTAGCACAGTCTCAATACGAATGTTTTGGGGTTTTTTTTGTTTCTTTGGGTTTTTTTGGTTTTGTTGGGTTTTTTTGTTTGTTTTTTGTTTTTGGTTTGTTTTTTTTTTTAAACTGTTGGTACACATACTTCCAACACCTTAGTCTCTTGGTAGCTCTTGGTCTACAAGTCTCTTCCTGCAGGTTCCGACCCGGCTGTGCCTGCCTGCAGGCTCCAGGATGCTGACCTTGGGCAATCACGACCTCAGACACATTGCTGCCACATGCCTGAAACCTCCGCCTCAGGAAGGATGCCTTAAAGGAGCCACCCAAACAAAATCCCTATGAAGAAAAAGAGAGAATGTCCAGGAATGTTCTGATAAATTTTCCATTTCCCAGCAATGGGCAAAATAGTGCCAGTCTTYCCACAAGCTTATAGGATGATCTGTCCTATAGCCTGGCAGAATTTATCTCTCTCTAGGACATTCACTCTTTTGTCAAATTTGGAAGAAGTCAGTCTAACATTTAAAAGTGAGTGAGTACAGGAAGGGAGAGGCAGAAGCAGGGAAAACAGGGATAGACTGACAGCATAATCACATTAAGACCCACGGATAAACATCCTTAATTAAATACACATGCCTCACCCTCTGCTGTCAAAAGCTCTCCAGCTACAAGGTTGAGCAAAGGAATATAAAATTTCCCTAGTGAGTAGATGATAAATTCATGGGCTTTTCAAGTCAATGTCAATTCTGCCTATTTAACTACTTATCATTATTTTCAGGAATTCTAGTACATTAGCTTCCTTCAAAGTCAGCTAACCTACCTATCGTATTTTCTACCATATTCAGAAATTTTTGTTTATTTTTTTTTCTTCCTACTGTTGCACTTCTGGAGGAAATGTCATTTTATCTATGGCATCAATTTTCTGACCTCCAGTTCCAAAATTTCATGTTCCAACAGGACACTCCATTCCAAATGTAAAAACCAAACCAAACCAAACCAAAACACACCCACCTCCTAGCTATTCTTAACAGCCTTTTCTGCTATGCCATCACTATCATAATATTTTTCCGTGCCACTTCTGTACAATCCTCATTATTATGTGCTCTGAAAGCTATAGATCTGAATCAAATAAAGGAGGAACATATGGGCCATCCAGGTCACTTACTTAGTGAAAAGTCCTGCAATGAGAAGGGACTGCTGCTGTGAGGGATGACCTTAGAGATGATAAATGCTGCTGTTCTTTACTGTGCATGTCACAGATTAATTCACTTGATCTGATCTGATGGTTCCACAGAGTGCTAACAGGAGCTAAGTGCTACTGGCAATAGGAACTGATTGGTTCAAGAGATGTCATTATCTCTGAATAAATGCATTTATAGAAGAGACTCACTTCAGACCAAGAGCTGACAGAAGTAACTGATATATCACCACAAATTTTTCCTCATTCATTTAATTCCCAATAACGCACACATTTGAGCATGTGTTTCATCACTTGAGTTGCTTCACTTTTCTAAGAACATCCTCTTCTTCTCTTGCATGAGTACTTCTATTAAAATTCACATACATGGCATACTACTCAAGTAAGCACAATTAATTTTACAATAATACCCTTCTCTTGCAYGTACATGGTTCAGTTAAAGAAGCGATACCAAAACCCACGCCCCATMGTGGTCTAACGTAGGAGTAAATAAAACTCTCTAGCTCCTTCCTATTCTGCCGTTCTGCCCAAATGTTACATGTATGCTTGGCAGCACCTTGTTTATGCCTAAGGTTCACAGTGAGTAAGGAATGTGGCAACTGCTGCCTACACCCAGAACACACGCAGTGCCGCCGTGCAGCAACAAATCCAGCACAAACCAGGCACCTGCATTAATTCTCCTTAAAAAGTAAGACTGAGGAAAGGAGAAAGTAACAGTGACAGCAATGCTGATCTTCCACACGGTAATATGTAACCTTATGAGAGGACTACACTCTTGTTTTTAAGTTGGCAGAGGCATCTTGAAGCTTTTATTCAGCCGTGTATATTCTGCAATGGGGCAAGAGTTGAAGGATATTCGTCTGCCCAGCTGAAAATAGCAGCTGGCTGGAGAGGCATCAGCTGGCTTTATGCTCAGCACCGACAGACCCTAGAGGTACTCAATRTCGCTTTATCTGTACAGAAATCCTAGGAATCTAAACCGAAGTATAAAGAGCCCACTCTATAAGTCTTCAACAGTAYCTTAATGGTACTTTATCTGCCATGTGTTGTTACTGACCTAGGAAAACACCTCAGGTTCATATCCTACACAGACCTCTACATATGCACTGTGATTACTCCCCCTTTACTTCTGAATGCTCACAGAACATATGCAAGTTAGCGCAGCAGAAACTCACTGCTGTATGGATCAGAGTTAGAATCGTTGAAATAAGAGTCCTCCTAAATGTATCAGTAACCTCTCATACTTCTTGCACACAAATTTCTATATAAACCCCCTAAAAATAGTAAGACTTTCTTAATCCAAATTATAAAGTTCTGTGACACACAAAAATCTTCAGTAACTTTGCCATCAGAGCATATTTTAACAATTATCAAATAATTTTTCAAAATAGTATGTATACATACTACCTCCATGCTATTTATTCTTTCTACTATGAACATAAGGTTGGAACTTAACTACTTTATTTTTAGCACACTCTACCTCCATAATGGGCACTATTATAACAGAGTGTTATCTGTATCACAGTGATGTTTCTTAATTACATTAAGCCCCAGTGGAGCACCCCTAAAAGAACCACTCAAAATTCTCATTTTTCCAAAGCAATAGTTACAAAAAATTATACGGTAATAACATGCTAACTATTCTATCTTACAAAAACACAGTTTAGCTTTGGTTCATTTTGGAAACACACAAAACTTCAATTTCAAGCAAGTAGAATTTACACTGGGGGCAAAAAAAAATATTTCTAACCACATGGGAGAAAGGATCATCTTAATTAGGTCTGCTGTTCTTTTGCCATCTATACACCAATTCTGATGTAGCACTGACTCTTTAGTCGTAAGTCATGCAATAGAGTACTTTGTTTTTATAGTAATTCAAATTATATTTGGTTTTAACTTGAACATTCCTTTAAATTATTTTCATTAAAAAATCCAGAAAATGGAAACCTGGTACGATAGACTAACTTTGTGCACATTTTTAGAATGCATCTTCAGTAGCTGTTAATAATTAAAATGATCAATAAAGGGTTCCTTAGTTACTTAGTACAATGATCATCACAATTATTACAAGCCATAAATTTATTTCCCCAGACTTAGGGGCTAAGTCTGGTCCTTCACTGAAATTTTTCTGTTTTCCCTTAGAATTCTGGGAATAAAGTACATTTTTAAATGCCCAGGAGAGCAGACTACCAGATTACAAGCATACATTAGACAAACGCAAAAAACCAGTAAATTCCGTCTTCTTTTTTCTGCCTTCACTTAGGTATTTTAAAAGTACACCAACAATATTATAAGTGAAAGAAAATAATCTGTGAATTTAGTTTGTTGTAGGTTTTTTTTATGACCTCTTCCACATGGATGAGAACTTACCTAGAAGTGGAAATTACATACTGACATTGTTAAATGTGTTAAAACCATTAATTATTTGCAAATGCCACATATCTGATGTGAGAAAAACAAACAAAAACACAGAACAAAAACACAACAAAAAAATTCACAGAACCCAGATGTTTAAACTTCCCAAGAAATTTAGGAATGACATAACACTTTTATAGAGCTCATTTAAAATAATTAGGATGTAATAACAATGTAGGGCACATGCAAACTCACTGCAAACAAAGGATAATGCCATGTTTTCCTAGCTTCAGTAATTTCCCTCATTTTCCTCCATTGTACATGCTAGACATAATGCTTATAGTCTGAAAAACGACTAGAAAATTGTACCTTTTATCATCTCTTATTGTTTCCCAGCCATTCCATATTGCATTTGTTTATCAAAGCAACTCTCATACCATACTCACACAACTCTAGGATTTCTTTTGTCCCCTTTCTGCCTCATTAGAGGATATTTAACAATATCAACTATCAACTTCCTTGTCAGGTTTAGATTAGGATAGTTATTTCCTGATCAATCAAATACTCATTCACGTCAGTAACTATTTCACATATCTCCTGCTTTCAAGAGTTCAAGCTACCTTCTCTTCTGTTACACAGGGCAGGTGTTATTTCATTTGCTTCCTTTTACTACAGCAGGATTTCAGATACGTTGTGCTCACAGATGTCTTGTCTTAGTTAAGTATTTGTCATCTGCAGCCATGAACTTAATTATCCATATTATGAGGAATTTGATTTTGAGTTGGCAAAATTTCTTTTTAAATTAGGGATGCAAACTGAGATGCTTCATCTGAACATGTGATCCATTGGACTATGGAGGAGACACATCTGCACTCTCCCCACACATAACAAATATTGACAAGGTTTATACCTTAAAAAAATGGACCAAAACTGTACAGGCCAGAACTGCAAGTGTTGTTACAGATTTATGTTCTTTGGTATGTTTTGATAGACTGATTATAATACAACATTTGAGAAATACAAATTGTACTTACTTTATAGAAAGCAAAAAAATATTGCATCTCCCTAACAAAAGAAATTCCTTCTTGAATAATCGCACTAAATTATTGYATCACTTGATAGCTTTTACCCTCCTGCTCCCCTCTTTTGAAGCTGAACAATCTCACAAGAACTTTTAAGGCCATCACATAAATTAAGAAATCTTTTCTCCTTTGTGATCCAGAGAATCTAGATTTTGTTATCATGGATAAAATCTGACCTTATTGACGTGCAGGAATTAGGCATGACTTTGCTCTAAATTTATCATAAATCCTGAGCATACTTTTAATAACTCTTGCACATAGAACAGAATTCTGCTGTACAGTCTGCATTGAAACATTCAGGCTAGGAACATAAATTCAAAGTTTCACTGGCTTAAGAATAAACTGGTACCATGTGCTAACTTGTCCCTGTATTTTAAAAATGAACCACTAAAAATTCTTGCCTAGTTTAATTAATTGTTTTCTCGARAACTTAACTGCAGGCTTGCATCAGACTGCTCGTAAGTTCTCACATTTAAAGGAATACAACAGGCAATAAATAAGGACATAAGGTCAATGAAACTCAGATCAGATTTCTTTTTTAAAAATAAGCAAGCATATRTACTAATCGGTATACAATAATCTCATATTAAATATAAAGCTAATATAATGAGCAATCTCATGTTAGCTGAATTAATTATTTTCATTCCTATGTATTTAAGTTACTTCCTTCTGCTAATCCATTTATTTTCTGGTTATTTAATCTTTCTTGTAAGTTCCCTGACTTAATTTTAAGGTTATGTTTTAGTCTTTCTACAGTTATATTCATATCATCAAAAATTGCATGGACATTATTTGGTCCTTTTTCTAGGTCAAATATTCACTCCTAGATGAAGGCTTGCATATTACTCAATTCAAAAAAAGCACTTATAATGCTCACTTCAAAATAATTTGTCAAAACACGTGTTTGCATAAAGCTATTTTACTCTGATAAATTGTACACATTGCTTTTTGAATCCTCCTTAGACAGTTGCTTTTGTTCAACTTATCAATACTGCAATTCTCATTTAGAGCTTAATTTAAAATCATACTTTTAAAATCGTACTTTTTTTTTAATGTCAATGTTTTTTTCCTGTATTTTGTTCCRCTGCAAAACTAATTAAATGAACATTTATTATTACTTTCTTTTGCAAATCATTCTTCTTTTTATGTTACAGATTAAGACTGCAGTTGCCCTTCCCAAGAACTGAATCCTCCCAGCTCTATCAAGGATCATTTGAATTCCACCAGTATTTTACATTTTCTCAACTTTYAACCAACTATTTTACATGAAGGATACTTACATAAAACAAACAAATCCAACTGCCTCAGCATTTCAGCACTAATGTACTGTCTACCAACACACATGCTAAGGCTTATACTAAGAAAACTATCCCGTAATTTTACTCCAGTGTAGTCAGAGCCCCATGACTGACAGAAAAAGTTTCATTTTCAATTTATCTCAGTTGTGTTGTCTACAATTCCTGGTTTTGGTAGCTCTTTCCAAATAAAATCTGACAATTAATGTTGAGAAATAAAGGAAGTCGGGGGAATTCACATACATTATGTTATGAGGCACAGCTCTCCAGCCCTCCTTCCTACACAGACACATTCACACAGAAAAGAAAAAAAGAAATAGCCATTTGAAAAAAAGCAGCCATGTAAAGTACACTGCACAACATTTTTTTAAAAACTGCAGCAACTGAAGCACGACACGTACAATACGGAAAGAGAGAATTTTCAAAGGCATGTATTATCACTGTGCCAGTTTGATGGCAYGTAATTCCTGTGTCCACAATGGATACTGGAAGCCTGTTCAGATGGAGCAGCAAACCAAAGCACTAAGCTCCATCACCTCGAGGACCACTGGTCCCTGACAACTTTTATGATAAAAAATGTCATAGTCAGAGGAAAGAAGAAAATTTTAAGATCACACCGAAAATTACAGTATAAGGCGCCTTCCATGTGATGCAATTATTTGCTCACTACTGTGGAGCAAATAGAGGTTTGTACTGCAAAAGCAGCTTGTCCATGTCAACACAGTTCACRTCCGAAGAAGCTGCAAAACCATCATAGTGAAAAGCTCAGATTAAAAGAGCTGACTAAAGGCTTTAGGAAGAAGCAATGTAATAAACCACGGAGAAACACTACTCAAAACTAAAACTGACAGAATTGTTTAACTGACAGAAGTGACTCTGGCACTTAAGCTAATGAAAAATGCACTAAAAAACAGATAGAAATATGTACACAGTACCTTTCAATGCCAAAATCCTTGCAGGATCCTACCCAAGTCTTCGAGGACTGGCCTTGTTTAAGTTAACTGCAAAATTTCATGCAAGTCCATCTAGAAATGTTATTACTCTWACAGTAATATTAAAAAATTCAGTAACTGACTGATTATTAATTGAAAATAAGGAACTTTTGCTAATCTTTAACTGSTAGCTCCATGAAACACCTCTGCTTTTCTACAAAATACCAGAACAACCAAAACAACTCTGGCTTTTCGAYGAAATATCAGAAAAATCCAAGTTATGTTTTATCCACAAAACACTGTTACATGCTTTGCTAGTAACTAGGAATGTTCATATCTCATTCTTTTCCCATCAGTTTATCTACCTAAGTGCAAGAAATGCCACAAAACAGATACTTAAGCAAACATTTTACATTACAAATCTATGAGTATGAATAAAATAATATTTAATTCCAACAACTCCCATATATAGAGGTGAGGTGAGGAGATCACGGGAATATCATTCCCCTTAAAATTGACTTGTGCAAATTTAACCCAGTGTTTGTGCCCAAGAGAAATGCAAGCCAAACATGGGAGTCTAATTCCATTGCACCAGTGCTCATCCGAACCTCAGCYGCATTACTGGCTTACCACATCCTAAACAGTCTTTTAAGATGACAGGTCAACAACAAATGCAAAAGGACATGCAAAACCTGAGCTGCAGAGGGAATGGCAACGGTGCATTTGAACTGCAATTGAATAACAGCAGTGGTTTCTATCCCTCGTGAAGAAATGCAAGACCCTGGTTCACCTGGCAACCARGATTTACAAGTCAATTTATCCTCTTGTTAGCTAGAGGCGGCATGAAAAGGTTTTGACTGGCTGACAATGGACTACGAGAGCACAGGGCTGATGCAGGAGGCCAAGACTAAGCACCACCCACTGCTCCTCGCTTTTCGCTCTCTCTCAGCAGTGACGCTCAGTACCAGCAACTCTTAATACTAAAATTCATGGAGTTGTTATCAATGATCAAGAAAAGATGTAGCTAGTTATCACTGAGGAATAGGCTGGTTCATTTCCTTCAACGAAAATAACCCAAGTGTAAGAAACTCTTGCTCCAGGGAATCAACTGACAGTGAAAGCCTTGCGACAGCACACTAACACAGAATGGCATTAGACACAAAAAAAACCAAAATTGGTTTGTATCAMTTCAGCCAGCTGCTAAAAACCACTAAAGCAGCATGTATGAATCTGTTTTAATATTCACCATTTCAAGATTTTAAAAACGTATTTTAAAAATTGATGCAGGGCATTTTACTCCTGAAGTGTATTCATTTTTCTGTATGTAATGTCACCTTATGAATGTACTCAAATGAGCACGCACATTTCCTTTCTCTTCGTGAAATGATTAGAGTGCTTAAAGGGTAAGTAAGTATACAACGTAACCTGGAGAAAATTCCAGCATTTTCTATATACTCTGAACATTGGGATTGAAATATTCATTTTTGGCTTCCTTAAAACTAATTAAACTCAAATATTATTTATCTCTAATCAATGTCAGTATATCGGGAAAGAATTTGATACTTTATTTCTTCATCTAAGTGCAAATATGTAGCACAGCCTACAAGAAACGACCTCAGAGACTGGATATAGAATTATCTACAGTTACACTACAACCTCACCAAATTTTATCAGGTCCATACACATTTTCACTTAATTTTYCCAGTATTTATATTCCTTTTTCATGAAAAAGCAACATAACCATTTTAAGAGAGAAACTTTCTATTACAATTTCTAGCAATAAGATGTGTAAAGTATAAAAAAAAAATACATATTTTAAGCCCCTGATGATAAAACCTTGCATTGTTGATTTCTTAACAAAAACTATTAATTGTGTGAGCAATGGAACTAATGAAATTGAGTTGCTGATAAGATATAGAAGATATTGGGGGGGGTGGTGGTGGTGGTGATAGACTTCAGTGCCTTACAAGGTACATTTACTGATGGACACTTTTCTAGAGATGAGGCATTTTGAAAACTGTCCTCTCTTCTGAAGGCTCCCCATAATACAAGTATTTAAAAGTTCAGTGTCGTTTTGCAGGACGTTAGTTATCTCTGAGATCTCTTAGCCTTTAATCAAAGTCAGTGGACATGGTGAACAAGTTCAAATTTAGGTTGAAGAAGTTGACAGAGATGGTAGAAAACACCATCTCATAAGCCTTGTTATCATACGCAGCAGCTAAAAATGSCTCAAGAGCAACTTTTCAGTCCTAATCTCTGTTAGTACCCCCATCTTCTGAACTCACATAGAACAACACAAATCAGGTTATTTAAACTATAAAATATATGAAGTTGGAAGCATAATTGTGATCTAACCACTCAAGAAGCTTTCTGAAATTACCATTTTTTCCAAAACTGAATACAAATTGTACACTCAACAGAATAAAAAGGAGCATAACTATGATCGTACACATAATTCTAGTGGCTTAATGAGCAAGAGCGAGCCTACTTTGCACATTCTTTAGTGAGAACTTTCCAAAGGTAAAGTCTAACGGTTGGRTTTTCGTGTCAGTATGAAGGTTTAGCATTAAAGTTGTGCAATGGGCTGCAAAAGCTAACTTAGACTATTTCTACTATTATACTGTTTCATCCAGTTTTACTTCTTTTTTTACAGCACAGAAAGAATATTTTCCAGCAACTTAGAGACTTATCTATTTTCTGTGCATTTCACTTCTTCCTATYTGCAACCAAACTAGCATTCTATGTAGTAAAATTATCTGCATACTAATCATTAGTTACTAATTTTTACAGTACCTTCTTATTTCTCACATTCATCCCTGCAGATGGTCCTCATTCTTCCAGTAGTATTTCCCTACATGCACAATAGGCTCTGAGTTTTGCCAATGAAGTGGCTCTAATTATTTAACTTCCCATATGCCCGATTTTCAGTCCTTAAGCATCTTCCTTCCTTTGTCTACTGTCCCTAAACAGAAAAGAGCTAGACAGAATTATGCATGACTGACTCATCAAAGGACCCTTCCTTTCAAGGAACATAGAGCACTACGTGAATAACCTGGATTCAGATCCATGGCAAGATGTAAATGTGAAAATGCAGCATCAGGTTGCGTGGGGGAAATTGTAAGAAGTTTGTCTTCAAAGTCCACACAGACACATGCAATAACAGAGACAGATATTCGACCTACGTCTGAAGAAGTATCTTGGATGACAGCAGCAGCACAACAGGACCAACCAAGAATTTAAGCAATGAAGAGAAACCATAATAGGCCGCTTTTACACTTCAGCTCTGCAACACCTGGTGAACTAACAAACCGAAGCAAAAAGAATGGATTGATGTTCCATAGCTACACATTCAAAAACCAGCTGTATTTTTCTTAATTGGTATTTCATTAGTTGTGCTATACACAATTATGTAATAAAGTATGAAATAATACATAATTCAAAATCGTCATTTAAAGATCTATTACATAGTTCTTCTACAACACCTATTAATCTTCAGACAGCTCCTATAAAGATTTACTGCATTAAATCACACAAGGAAAGAAGGAGCAATCCTAACGTACATTAAAATAGAGATGCAACAGCTCTGACATTTACCCAAGTACCCAAGTTATCCTCAGATACTTGGGCTCATCTCTCATTTCAGCGATGAAGTTCTTCAGAGAAAAATAGCTCCTATACGTCATGTACAGATTAGTCTGCTTCTTGCCAAYTGAGCGCTCTGTCAGATCTTTCTGATGTCCCAAGCTAATGTGTATTTTATACTGTATGATTATTGGTTTAGCTCAGAAACATGGCAGCGAAAGGGACAAGAGAAATAATATCCTCCAAATTAAGGTAAAAATATCTGAACAAATATCACATTAATAATTTCATTCAGGTAGACACACTTCATACAAATAACGTTCACAACAGAAGCATAATGGTTTGAAGGGGGAAAGGAAGGAGGCATGTACTTCCTAACAGTGTTCAGATAATATTAATAGTCCAATTTGCCTATTTCTACATACACATGCATTTTCATGGTTCTAGAGCTTCTATTTTATTGTACATGAAATAACATTTTAAAACAAATGTAATTTCTACTTTGTCACACATGATAAAAATAAACATATTTCTATCCATGCAGTTCTTCCTGAAACAACTGGGAAATTATTTGTACACAAGGTGAGGGAACCAGACCTGCGGCGCGTTTTCCACTTGTAGCACTGTATGGTTTTGTTTCCACAAGATGCAAAAGCTTAGCATTAATTTCTACTTTGCCAAATCAATTTATTTTTAACAGACCTCAGCTTTTCTTTAAATTTATAAGTAATTCCATTCTCATTCAAAACATTCTAGTGCAAACTTAACTTTTGAGTAGACACTTAAGTTCTTTTGCTGAACTAAAGCCTTTACACTCTTCAGACTTTTTCTTTTAATACTCTTGCAATTAGGAAAGCAAGCAATAACAAGAATGATCTTGTTAACTTCTGAGTAAAGAGAACCTTCAATCACTAATTCAGGAGATACTTCACCTGGGTTGAAGACTTTTGCTTTGCTTCCACCTTCAGTTCTGTACTTCCAAATTAGGACTGAACAATTTGAACATTTACTTGTCACCACAACTAGTACTTCTGAGATTAATACAAAGACAGTCTCAAAGTAACTTAACTTTTATTGCTTTACATAAAAATTTGGAGTCCTCATATGTGATTTTAACTTCAACAAGAACTATGAAATAGGAAACTCTGTAATCTTTTTTCTGAACACTGTGTTACAAAACTGAACTCCAGACCCTGTAGTACAAATTTCAACATACACTAATGTTCAAAAACTCAACAGGAGCCTTGTATTTCTCTATAGAGATTTAAGTTTTTTGCAACCTTTTCCAAAGAAGAATTATGCCTTTCTTAACAGCTACATAAGGGCTAAAGTAGCTTTGCATATATACAGTGAAGATCTCTTTACATTTTTGAGATCAATAAGAAATTGTCATTCAAAAAGACAAATTTATTGTATCTTCTAACAGAATTACAATAATGCAAAAACTTTTAATTAAATAGAAATTGAAGAGCTATTGCTCAGCTTAGACATTCCCCCTTCCCATCCTGCAAATTCTTACTCAGATAAGAATCTGGTATGGATCCATAAAGTCAGGGAAAGGCTTAGCTAAGGACCTGTGGTTCACATGTGGACATAGGTAATGCAAGCTATATGACTGACAAAGCATGAAAATTTGAACAAGTACTGACATTTGCATCAATCGGCCAAAGAGTTACACACTTTGCTTTAGTACAGCGAGCAACTCACGGAAACTATTCGCCAGAGGAAAACTAAATACACCTAAGTCACAGCAACAATCGCTGAATTACAAACTACAGAGGCATTATTTTATATGCAGAGTTAGGAAAAGAAGTGAGCCTCTCACACCACAAACAGTGCATGTCTGCGGTTTATCATTTCAGCTAAACCAATACCAGTTTAAGGTGTCCTATCAAATGTCTACCTTCAAATTAAATGTATTTTATCTATATATAATAAAATGAGGTTGATATACAGTGTCTGACAAAAAAAACACTTTATCTACAGATTCTGATAGACAGCAAATCAAAATAATTCAAGCAACAAAATGCACTTTGTGGAAGTAGCTTATTTCACTGTGTAGGCTAAAYGTATTTTGAGGAAGGATTACATTTTGTTTGGCAATTTATTTTATTGACAAAGCGTATTTCATCAGATATTGCTTCGCATTGTGTAGACAAATGCATGTTGTCAAATACCCTATTTCCTTTGGTGGATGAAAAGTATTTTTCCACAGATTCTAAACTTCTCTGGAGAGCGCAATGGATTCCACACAACAGTAGGTTCTACAGAGAAGGCGTTTGTATTATAGATTTGTTAAAAATAGTATGATTTTTTAAGAGTATATCTGGAATATATAATAAAAAATGGCTTTTAGTATTGATACATGTGTGATTGTGATCTGTCACAGTAATGAATGATCATTATAGTAAGGTTAAAAAAAAAAATCATATCTAAGTAACTTTGAGTTCTGTAATTCTAATTTATGCAGTAGTTTTACTGAAAATTTACCCTCAACTCAAAATAATTGTGAGGTCTTAGAGCGGTAACCGCCAAACATTTGAAGACAATTTCATCGCTTYCTTTCTGAAATATTTTCTTTTATTACAGGAGTACAGTGTCACTTTATCAGACAAAGAACCTGTTCTAACATTGTGACAGGACCTAGATCCAGCTTAAGGTGACTACTTCAGATTGTTCTCAGGCTAGTTTCAATAAACAAATAAAAAAAACCCCACAGAAACCCAAAACAACCCTCCCGCCACCCCTCCAAAATCACACACAAACCACAGATGAAACAGTCCTTGCAAGAATATTGATTAAATTAATTATATTCACATATTTTTCATGCAGTTGTGACAACAGTTCAGAAAAAACCCAGACAGGTTCTGAATATTCAGTCCAGTTAAAGTACACATTTTAACACCTATATTCTAACACCTACTTCAAAAATATTAACTTCATATGTATATTTTCTCCTCTCTATAACCAACTGTAGTAATTCCAAGTTAAATCAGAATTAAACTTGAAACGTGAAAAATTGTGTCTCATTCACATTAGCATTAAACTGATTGGGATTCATTCTTTGAATATCAAAGTAGTATTCTTCATGAGAAGTCTGTCTTTAAAAATAACTTGTAGACAGACATCATGAAGACCTGCAGAATTATAAGCTATTACCTTTAGGGGTAATTTACCGAGAAGGTTAAAAAAGCACCCATTTGCTACGGAAGCATTTGAAGAGTTATATCCATTAAACACATGTGGAAGCACTGCTACTGAGAGTGCTATCTTCGTCAAGTACCCTGTTTGCTACTTCTTTTTCACCCAGTGTTACTTTTTTACTCCACTTTAATGATAAAATAGTTAGTCATTTTCATCCAAATAAATTCCATCCTAAGCAAGTAAGCAAACCCATGGACAGTAACAGATAGCTTGCATATGAAACCKAAACACACACAGAACATTAAATAAAATGTGCAATTTACTCTGAAATACTCCGTAGGAATCATCTACATTTTTTTTTTTTTACAAAGAGCACCAATACGTAAGCAATGATTTTCCAAAATTCAGGAAACATGGTGCCAAGGGAAATGTTGCCTTTCAGTGAAGGGTAAAGTGGGAAGAAGCAAAAAAAAAATCCCTTTCATATTTGAAATGGCTGGATGGTCAGCAGAGGAGACTTCAGGTAACCGAAGTTTCTGTTCTTATCTCAAACAAACCTACTCTCTTCCCACCTGGCAGTCAAACTTTTGGGCACTCCTACAGAACTAGGGCATCTGGCAAAGAACCATGCTGATAACTGTATTATTTCTCCAAGTGACAGTGTGTTTCCTCACTGTCGGATTTTCAGCTATCATGAAAGAATTTACACCATCTCCTGCTTCCAAGAAAAGGCCTCCCATTCCAACAATTCAAGTAGAAGAGAGTCAGAAGCTAACCTAATGAACTGAATGTGCAAGTTCATGACACACATGACCACAGATTTCATACACCTGTTCTAATTCTATTTATAGAAGACGACACTGGCAGTAAGAATTCAAGTATTTAGCTACTCTTATTTTAAAGGATCAATATTTGTTTCACCTGGAATAAACTGAATAAACTCAACACCTAGTACGCATAACCACCTACTTACTTTAGCAGCCAGCATCAGGCAGAAGACTCTGCCTATGGAGGAGCAGAAGACACCCACTGCGGCAGCCYGTGATGCCTCTCTGCCTACACAGCAAGACACCAGGGTCTGGCACTTTTGTAAGGCTCCCCCCTGCAACAATACCTGTCATTTCTGTAACGCTGTCCCTGACCACAACTGATGAAAGCCTTCCCTTCTGAGGTCTTCCCGCAGACACCTTTCCCCCCCATCCACAAAAGTGACAGTAGGATGAACAGACAATGGTGCCCATCTTCACTAAAACTCAGCCTCTCCCCTCCCAGCCTTCCCAAAACCGTCCTTCTTTACCCACCTACAGCAACCTCATCCCTGAGGAGCTCTGATAACCAGCTCCACTTTCAGCATACAATGGATACAAAGAACGTGCACTTACTGAGGAATCAGGAATGTTTTAACGTGTGTATTTTGGACTACTCTGCATCTGACTTGAATGCAGATGGCTTCCACTATTGCTTTAGCACAACCTAAGGGGGAAATTAGAGGATGGCCTGCTATCTAAAACTCCCAGGGAAATGGCATTTGGGCAGCCTGCCCGTCTGTCTGATGGGCTCGCCAGTTAAAAGGATTACAGCCATAGTTTACTGCTCACTGCTCCACCCAGCTCATCAGTTCTTCCATGGAGGAAGTTCTCAGTGTTCTTGGCCTTCATACAGGCTCCAGATGGTTCTTTGGTAAAGCTTCTCAAAACCATTTTTGCCACCTACATGTGCCAGAAGTACTCTCATGCAGAATTATTATTTTTGGGGTTGGAACGAGACAAAGAAAAAGAAAGCATCTGGGAGAGCACAAACGTGATTAAAGATTGTCGCGTAACAGTAATATTCTTTACTTCTTCCTTCTCTAATGCAAAGTTTTGCTGGTCCTTGGAGTAAAAGTCAAGTCAAAAGCTTTATTTTCTTTTTCCTGCTGTACACATGCTATAGTCAGAGAGCATTACAAGCAATAAGAGAATTGAAAGATTCAGTGCAAGCGCACTGAAAGAAGAACTTGGTACTAAAATGTGTAAAATGACTGATATTGCTATTCATTTCATTGTAGAAGGTAATCAAATTGGTAAATTTGATTTAGTAAACCCACACTATTACTGATTACCTTCTCATGCTTGACATGTTTGCAAGTGGATTTCAAATCTACAATCATGACCTTTCCAAGGACTGAGGTTAGTGCTGGCCACCATGTACAAAAGGCATAAAATTAGCCTTTTATCAGTCTGGGTGCACCTTTCCTCCTCAAACCAAGACCGTACACACACAGGTCCGGAATTAGACTTTGCTTGTGAAGACCAAGGCAAAACTGGCATGGGGTACTTAATCTTTTTCCATAGTGTCCATCATTAAGTTTTCTCCCCATCCACCACTGGGCCCATGAATACATAGAAATTCCTTTCGCAATGAGCATACATTCCTGTAAGACCCCTCCTTGTTACTCTTGCTAGCCCTTGCTAGTTTAGCTCCAGTTGAGCTTAAGCCTTTCTAATTTCGCCCATCTGAACATTTTTCCCCCTAACACTGTTACTAATCTCCATGTGATGAGCTAAGTAGGTTCACACTATCAAGAAAAAAGTTTCATTTTTTGCACTAGTTTTCAAGCATGTATGCAGGTCCATCCATGCGCAGTGAGCTCTAAACGACAGCCACTCAAGMCTACGGTAGTAGCAAAGGTCCTTCCCTCTCAACGCTGCAAAGGTAAATCTGTTTCTCTTGGCTTAGAGAGACCAGTTCATATCCTGATGCTGCAGCCCCAGCTCATTTCGTTCTAAATCTCACTTACATGTGCCAATTTCTTGTGATTTAGGAATGCCCTCTTGGTCGTACAGACGAAGATTATGGACCAGTAAGCCCTTCTGAAACCAAGTAACAGCTTTAAATTGGGTTATAAAATCTACAGAAAAATATACAGTAAATTGAGGAAGAGCATCACTATAAAACAAAGTCCATATTTTGAATTAATTATACTGTTTCATATTGTAGGTTGACGTACAAAAATATGTATTTGTAAGGCCATACATATTTAGTCGTCTGTCTTCAAGGCAAACTCTTCACCAACTTGCTTTGAAGTTTCAAATTAATAAAACATTAGGTGCAACAACAATCCACACATTGATACTAAGTATCTCCTAAATGAACCAGAAATAGTCAAGCTCACTCTTGTCTCTGTCACACAGAAAATCACACTACAAGAGCTGACAGATTATAGCTCACCTAACCAGCATAGGTTAACCAGATAGCTATAGTTCAATTAAAGAAAACAGCCAATTGTTGCATGTCTTATTATCATACTAAAACATCTTGGCAACAATTAATAGCTACCCAATTCATAGAAATTGCTTTCATTATTTTTGAAGCAGCTACTTTCTTTGAATCTAATGACTAAGAGAAAAGAAACAGATGTTTCTGTTGCTAAGGAGATTGAATTAAAAAATGAGATAAAGCAAATATTTAGAATATTTTTTTAAAAAGGAAAATTCCTTCCACTTGGATTTAACTACTTGCTTTATAACCAGCAGCACAGCCAGCTATCATAAAACAAAACACCAATGTGTTTCTTTTTTTGCACTGTGATTGTTCTACTGCAATATATCCTGCATATTTATTCTGGGACAACACAGCATAACAAATTAAGACGCCTAGACACATATACCAGCATCTCTGCCTTGAGTAGCTGCAGATGCTCATTCTCAAAAGCGGAYACCTGCATAATAAGCTAGACTTCTGTTAAAGGGAGGGAAACTTCAACTGTCCGTGAAATGTGCCACATTACAGTTATGACAAAGCTAATACTAAAGAATAAGAAGACGCAATCTTGTAAAACAAAAAAATATCTCTACCAGTAGGCAGATTGCTTTAACGTACATGTTCACATTACTGTAATTAACCTCGTGTTCTACACRCACGGACCAGATTGCCAGGGACTAGAAAAAGCTAGGTCAGTAAAGACCTGTATGAAGTAAAGCTGCTTCTACTGCACATGCTCAAAAAAGCAAGATTATGCCCATCTGCCAGTAAAACAGGTAAGCAGGTGGTAGGTTAAAAAAAATAAAATAAAAATTCAGTTATATTGAGTTTATTATACCAAAAATATAATTTTAAATTATTCTGCTGAAACCCATACTTTGAAAGTTACGTATATTTTGGTTTTCTACAGGAGACCATGTGAGACAATGGTAGTCATACTATTTTTCCACTTCAAGTCACTGTAAATGTACTAACATTACGAGACATGTTTATGTAAATGACAAACTTGTATAAGGCACAGTGAAACCGGGAATAAATAATAGCTTGAAAACAACTAGCAAACCACAACCTTCCCTGCATACAACTTCAAATTTAAAATAAGAATAAAAGGATAGAACAAAAATTATTTGTGCTATGAATCATCTTGCCTCATATACCTACTGGAATTGCAACACTGCTACAGTGCAGCATAATCTTGTCACTCTCCAATGCCCTACTGACATGTTTTTCTACTGCATTATTAGCACCCTTGGAGGACTCCCTATTACTCAAAACTGATTTATTCTTGCGAGGTATCTTGCTCACTCTAATATCTCCTTTCCTGCAGTCAATAGCAGCCATCTCCAGGATGACATCTGAGCCTGTTYTCAGGCTTATTGTAACTGATTCATGTCCAAGCTTCAGTGGCAAATATAAATAGCTGTCAGATGGAGTACTGATGGTGGTAGGTCTTCCTGATACCAAAATGTCTGTAAGCGCTGAACATTTTGATTTCTCACTGTGATGGCAGTTTAGCTCTATCTACTTCTTCTGTTTTCTTTCCATAAAACCTAATTTTTGAAGATACTATCCAAGCAGATACCGCTTGCCGACTGAAAGTTAACTTGTGATTTGATTTCAGACTGATTCAGAACTGGAGTGTATTTTATAACAGGCACTTAAAGCCTAATGAGCCAGTTTATACCTGCTACTTCTACAAACACAAACAGTGCAATGAAAAGCAAAGGAAAAACCTGGAAGAAAATGTCTATTTAAGTAAGATTCCCTTCTCTTAAAGATTTTTTTTCTTTAAATACACAAAAATAAGCTGCTCATGAGGGCAAAGGCACCAGCCTGGACTGGAATGAATGGAACTGAAATGCAGCTTTATCCACTCATTCCTCACGTGTGTGCTCTATTCCACCAAAAACATCTATCAGACACCTACACAGTCACACTACCTCAAACTCCAGACACAAAGTAATTACAAACAGAAGGTTCCTTCCAAGAAGGATGCTGACTGCGAACCTTTTCCTTTTCACGAGGTAGCTCTGAAATAGTTCAGCTCAGGATTTGTCATCAAACATGAAGGGCTACATCACCCTCAAACACACAGAATTTCTTTTGAAATCCCACCAAGTTTCCTGTAAGACTTCAGAATCAGTTCCCACAAAAATCTAGAATTGCCAGTACTGAGTTTTCAGTACAGGAAAGAATGGATAAAACCATAAATAAAGGACAGGTCACCAAGAGCACCACAGCTGGGATTTTACATTTTCCTTCATGTCAGACACCCTTAGTCAGTGCCTGTGGCAGGTTACACAGAAGTATTTCATAGCGCATCACCTGTGATGAGCTATAACTCTTTTCTTTGGGCCCTCCGAGTACAGCCACAGAACGCCATTTCAGAGTTTCTAGTCAAGATCTGTCCCTTTCAGCCTCACTTTAAGAAGTGCCCAGATAGTTATCCTAATATTTCCCTCAAGCTTGCATTCTAGGTCAGCCTGAGTATCTACAGCATCTCCCCCCCACCCCTCCACCCACAGTCCCATATTCCCATAGAAGCAAAAAGATGTTTTCTTTTTTGAAATTATGACACATATTAAAACCTGCCCTTAGAAGAATCAAAGGTCAAAGCTCAAATGTGTTTTGGTGTGTTTTTTTTTTCCACAGAGCCTTTTTTATACAAAAGCTTATATCCCACTGAACTGTATGAAAAATATGTGAATTATACAACTTTGTGGCACAGAATACAGATTGTTAGTAAAATCTGTACCTAACTGCAAGAGAATCCTTATAAAATACCAAATACTATCAATATTTATTTATCAACTCTCAACTTTGTATGCTACATAGTAACCAGTCAAAAATCCAGGATTTCAAACATCTAGTTATCTTTGCCAGTACATTCTTACTTGACATTTAGTGATAATTTTGTACTTTTATACAGTTAGTTTTTCTCATTACAGCCTCTCAGCCTGAATACTCATATCTAGAGTCCACTAAAAATATTTTAAGATACAGTAATACTTCTTTTTTTTTTTGTAAATCATCCTAGACTTACTGTTCCGCTTGAATTATTCCCGTCTTCCATACATCTGACAGAGGCCTGAATTTATCCAAAATAAGATTCAATTTCTCATCTATTCATGCAGGACTTGAGAAATGACAGTCTTTCATTTATTTCCTCAAATCAAATCTTGGGTCTTAAAAAATGCTGCTAAATAAATTTTTCTCCCAACAAGTATTTTTGCAGTGCTAAGCCCAATGTGTGGGCATATGTCCTGATAAATTTAAAGCCATCCTAAAATTAAATAGGTTAAACCCCATTAATATTCTACTGAACTCCATAACAAAGACAAAAATGTAAAGAAATAGTGTCTCTTCTTCCTTAAAATATGTTTTAGTAAAACAAGTAATTGGTGATATGGCATAATTTACAAAAGCATGGGTAACACCTTAATTCGACTTCTGTAATCATCGTTCATATTACAACGATCCATTTTAATTAATATATATCCTTCCTCTTTCATCATGCTGAACTATTGCTGATAATTCCAGGAAGCGTCCATTTTACTGTATTCATTTAAGAAAAAAAATCAAAACAATTTTCCAATGCATCATTTCTTATTTGGGATACAGATTTTAGGCAAGGCATGAGGAATAGGAGAACAACACTGTAGCAATACTGATTTATTGGTTAGTTTATAATTTAGAGTAATTTACTCTAAGTATGTTTTATACTTAAACAGGATGGTATTCTGCCTTTGCTGCCAGAACAGTTACGCAGGACAAAAATCAATAGCAGAAGTTACATTGGTTTTGTGGGTCCATTTCTGAGTGCAAATATTTTATTTATCAAGTTCTGATTGTGAGTTTGCTGCTTAGGAAATAAAAGACACAACTATTCAAAAACACAAGTATACAAAAAAAAAATCAATGGAAAGGAAATAATTTGCTTTAGGGAAGGATAAGAGCATACTTAAAAATTAAATTGTTTACAAGACTATGTATTTAAAGAATATAGACTTTTTCCTCACATCTATTGACTACTATTTCAGCAAAACAATACCTTGTATCTTTAAAAGATACAAAGAAGCACATTTATGCAATCTCATGCAAGTGATTCCATTCAATGGAAGTGGAATTTGGGGTTTTGCGGGAGGGCTGTTTCTTGGTGGTTGTGTTTTGGTTCTGGTTTTTTTTTTTTTTTTTTTTTTGGGGGGGGGGGGCGCGGCAGGCAAGAGGGTGAGGCTGTGAGCTCAGAACTACACTAGAAAGGGGAAAGGAGCCAGAAAATTAAACAATTATGAAAAGCAGTAAGCACAAGCACACTAGAAATTACTGTTAACTCTTACTGAAGGTACCTCTCAGGAGCTGGCCAAAACATATTACAGGTTACAAAGGTACGTGCGACTGGCAGAAGGAGCCCTGGAATTTGGCAGAAACCACGCAAACAAGTCTGATCTATAGGCTCAAAAACAGAGCATTAGTGCTGGTGATGGATGCTGTCACTTAGAAGATCCACGAACATTTCACATTACTTTGTATACTTTTGTTCCCTTTAAAAATCATTGGAAACTATCAAACCTGGTAGAGAGACATGTAAGCCTGACAATAAAAGGAGGGCTACTTCAGCAATTTCCTCAAGTAGTTTTGATTATTCATACCAATGTGAGTTTACAGAAGGTTTTCAGACAATACCGAATTTATACAGAGTGGCAGCCCTAAAAGTGCAAAAAATTTTGCATCCCCCAGACCCAGAACTAAGAAAAGCACTGAAGATGGCAGTGGTTGAGAGGCTGTTTTCTTCCCACTCCCACAGAAGAAGGGAATTTACAGTCAAGATGCGTAAAGCTAAGAAACTGAATCCTCCCTTGAGGATAAGTCCAGGACGGTTTTGTTCAAGAAGTTAAACTTGTTTTTTCTTTGAGGTAGTTACTTTCTAAAGGCTTTGATCTACCATGATGGGAGGATGGCAGCCTTTGTTGAAAAGAAAACAAATAAAACCCCAAACCAAAAAGAAAACCTAACAAATATGCTGAAACACTGATGTCACAGCAATGGCCTCTGAATAACACAGATGATGCTGGAGAAGGACACAAAGGAGGGAAATGAGTCTCGGTATTTGTTTGGGAACTGAGTCTTTGTCAGTTGTATAAAGAAGAACAAATGAAAAGGCAGAAACAGGCAGTGCTCAGAGGCTGGGCAAACAACACAAAAGAGAAGTAATTGAGAAGTTACCAGCACTACTTCTTCACACCAGCAAATCCACAGGAACACAAATTTAATGAGGGGAAAAAAAGAACGGATGGTACTGGCTCAACACTGCAAAGTCAACAGCAGAGCCTACGACAGGCTGAAAACAAGAGATGTCACCGGCACCCAGGACAGAACCCAGTACAAATTCCTAACCCCAAACCTGCAGCTAAGGAAAAATCACTGTGGCATGAAAGACAGAACATCTCCCAAAACCCCAAAGCCCCCAAAATAAAACCCCAAATCAGCTGAAGTAATATACTGTGTGCAACCTTCTTGTGGTACTTATGTTCTTTCCCTGTGAGGACTCCTCTCTAAGCCGGAGGAATTGGTGGAAATCCTCTTAAGCAACGACTTCACTGCTAGTGAAGGAAGGCTCTGCTCCTCACAAACATCACAGCATTAAGCTCTCTTGTCCTAGCACGTGTTTTGACTCAAATCAAACCCATAGCAAACTCCCACAGCCATATTACGGGGAGCAGTAGGAAGGAATTTTTTTCTTCAGTACCTGAAAATCCTTCCTGGCCTCAATATTTTCCAGAGCAACGTAAAAAAGCAATATAGAGGATCTAGCCACCATTTTAAAAGGTTTAAACAGACACTTTCTCAACCTCAATTACTGCAGGGAATTATGAACGCGATGTCACATTCAGCTTTGCTCCTGACCTGCTGTCTGACCTTGGGAGATCACCTGGTGTAACTCAGGTTCCCTCATAAAAAATAGGCAGCAAAACCAAACAAACCAAGACTACAGCAGGGGATTTTGAGATTGAGCTATTAGGTGTTTTGAAATTTTCACTAAGGACCTACTTCTGCAGCCTTTTCCTGACAAACTGCAGTTGAGAGACAGAGGAGAAGTGAGAGCTTCTGGACCCGTATCTTTTATCACTTCATGTTTGTTCTCCAGGAATTTGGTATGAGAAGTAATTGTCAATCTCTTCTTTAACTATTTGAAGATGGGCTATGAAGATCCCTTAAAACAAATATATGAACTTTTACATAGAATATATAGATGCATTTTTAATGGTARAAGCAACTTTCAGGAATCCCCTATTTCATTTTTCTAATTATACAGAATTGGCAGAAAACTGTCATGGAACTCAGACTTGTAAAAAAATTAAAATAAATAAAAAAATACCGCCACAATCCCATTAGGTTTTCTTTCCCAATATGAAGAATTACTTATACTGAAGCATTTCTGGTTTTCTCATTTTAATTTTCTTACACTACATAAATTTTGAAAATTCAAAGATTCAGGCACTTAGAATAATTTACTTTATAAGTAGGGAGCACAGATCTTAATGGTCTAAAAACTGAAGAAATACAGAGTCATGGAGTCAGAAAATAATCTTTTAGTAGAAAATATATAATGACAACCAATTCACCCATTGCAAACAATGCAGAAGAATGTGTTGATTTTTTCAGTGTAAGTATAAGAATTGGAATTTGGTGCTTGCCATATCTAAAAACCACAATTTTGCCATGCTTTGAAAGATATGTGATACAATTTACAAATGTTATATTAAGCCAAATCCAATTAAAAGATTTCTTTCACAAGAGGCACAATCTAAAAGTAGTTTCTTAAGAAATATTGCCTCTAAACTAAATGGCTTGAGTAAGAATTCTTAGGTGTATCACAAAAAGTTGTATTCAGTAAAATTAAAATGCACAAGAAAATAAAAAGCGAAAAATTAAAAAAAAAAAGTTTTGAATTTTTGTGGGAAGGTTACATTTCTTTTACTCTTGAGCTACTCCTAAGTGAGATAGCCTACTTCCTCTGCTGGACTCATTGGGATAAGTGTGTTACTGTATGTAATTACATGAATTCCCAGAGCATTATGTACAACATTAATTAAATTATAGGGTGTCTTGTGAGCATTCTGTCCAGCAGTTAGAGACACCACAAAGAAACAGATAATTTGAAAGGTTCTTCTCTTTGTTTATCTTTTCTTTGCACAGCATATGTTATAGGATATGCAGATTTACAACTTTACGATATGCAGCCATTCATATCGACTAAATAGTTTTTGTTGTGTTAAGAATCTGAACAAAAGACCCGCTTGAGTGAAGAAAAATTTCTTTTGATGCCAGGAGCAATAAATTCCTAATATCCTCATTTGATCCTGAATTTGTCAGGATGGGCAACTCCAGCAAATGAAAATGCAGGTAGGTAGGAATAAGGCGTATTTCCTTTAGTGAAGCATTCTAAAGTAATTCAGTTGGGCTGGAAAAAGACTGAAGTAGATTCTGTAAAGGAAAGCGCTGAGACAAATTGCTTTCCTCTACAGAAACACTTTCCTGCAGAGATCTTCCTAGGCATTTTTCAAGCATAGATGGAAGCACTTCGGTCGACAATATAAACACATCTCAGAGAAAAACAACATACAAAACTGAAGTTGTGACTACTCACTGAAAGGGGAGGTCAGCAATGCTCTATTTTGCAGTGTTATGGGTCGTGTCTTTAGCTCATCAGGTGAGAGAGAATTCTTAATGCTTTGGGCAATGAAAAGCAGGAAGGATCTGTCAGGAAGAAAAAAAAAAACACTTTCAGAAAAAAATGAACTGTAAAATACTAGTAATAAGCAAAGACTTTAGAAGTATTTTGGTACTTATCTGTCAGTTTTTAACTACCAAAAGGGCAACAGAATCTACCCACTCTAGGATGTAAAAAATAATCTAGATGCATCTTTCCTTATGCCTCTCATTTTCCCTTCTCCCTGCCCCGAACGTAGACACCCAAGCAATGAGATTGCTTAGTCATTTAATTTTTACACTGCTAAAACTAGCAAATAGGAAGGGACCATGTCCTCTCTACTCAAATCCCAAAGAAAGAAAAGACATGATAATCTTGGATAGTATACCTCAAAACTTTTGAATCAAGACATTTTTTCCTCCAGGTATCTTCACTGTGAAAAGTTTAAAGTATTCTTAGATGTCACCACTTCACAGACCACTTGTTGCTTCCTCTGTCAATTTATTCTTTTCTTTCTCAGTATGCAATACTTTATACTACCTGTTGGTTCCCACACTTTCTTCAGAATTTTCATTATCCTCCAAAGTATTTTTGGAAAAGTTACCTAACATGTCCACAGCCTCAGCAATTGATTTATTTTTCACCTGGTCAATGAGATGATCCAGGTAGAGCCACAACTACTTGTAAGATGACTTGGAAAAAACATAGGTTTCACCTTGCATTATGAAATTGAACAATAAGAAATAATGGTGAAGAAGTGATTGGTCATGCCACCAAAGAAATTTGAACAGTTGATACCCACCCACTCAAAAAATACAAAATCACCACAGGCTGGAGATGGGAACAGACAAGCAAACCATCAACACTAGAGCCAAATATTTCATAAATACATACAAAAACCTACAAAGACAAGCTAATGCTTTCCACTGTTACACAGGCAACTTTTAAGCAATTTTAACATTAAGAGTATTTAACACTGCCAGCTTAATCTATTGCTTTCACTGAATTTAAATTAATGGTACTTATTTTTGGTGAAAAAAGCAGCTTGATGTACTAGCACTACTTAACTGCTGAGGTCTATCTCCTTGGAAATGAATAGGCATAATTGTATTTCAGGCCAACAGCTTTCCACAAAGCATCAATTATTTAAATAAGACAAAGAATTCGATACACATTGTACATTAGTATCATGTAAAATCTTTAAGGCCAGAATCATGGCATAAGATCTTCTAAGAATATGAATCAATGTAAAAAAAAACCCAATGCTTTTAATTTGCAAATGTGAAAGCTGAAATACAGATAACCTCACTAATTAGGGGTTGGACTGCAGTCTTTCATAATCTCCTTATTTTCACTATTACACTTTCTTTTGTGCAATCCTACCAACCTATGCCTCAATGCAAATTACACTTCTATTACATACCTCCTGCTTTGGTAATTCTGTGCCATTTACAGTATTTGCTTATAATTGCTAATCCTTTTACACCTTCCCTGTTTGTATATCACTGTTTCAGGAACTGCTGAATTTGGAACAGAAACATTCAAAAGAGCAGCATCAGGTTACACCGAGATACAAACACTGATAATCTACCACGAAAAAGAACAGCAAGTAATTTCTGAGAGCTAAAACCCGCCCCGAGTCAGACTCATCCAAAAACTGGCAACCTGATGTGTAGGATGGTCTTTTAATCCTCAGGAAAGGCCACCTTACACAGGCTTCTGAGCCTGGCTCCGGGCAGCTGCCAGCTAACGGAAGGACACTCGTGGCCGCTCCCGGCTACCGCTGGGAAGTGTTTTGACTCCGAAAGCCAAAATAGTTGGAGCACACGGCGCTGCGGCCCACGCCTCCGCCCGGCTCGCCCGGGAGCGGGGGGGGCACCGGGAGGGGGGGGTCCCCGAGAAGGGGGGGTCCCCGAGAAGGGGGGGGGCCCCCGGGAGGGGGGATCCCCGAGAAAGGGGTGTCCCCGAGAAGGGGGTGTCCCCGAGAAGGGGGGGGTCCCCGAGAAGGGGGGTCCCCGCCCGGCGCCCCCGCCGGCCGGAGTCCAGCGGCGCACAGCGGCTCCCGCGGCGCTGCCGGCATCGCGCCTCCTCGGGTAGCAGTTTGCAGGGAAGAGACAAAAGATGGTGCAAAAGTGACTTCAAAAGAAGACTCAAGGAAGTACAGAGTTTTTCAGGCTCACAGGAGATGTAAAAGCATTTGATTTTCCTTCTTCTCTGACACTGTAAAAAAACCGCAGTAATGCTACAATTGCTGTTTTCAGTTTCTCCTTTGGCCTGTTTTACATGTGACAGGTCCAAAGAAAGATGAAACAGCCTAGCTATAGCTGAATAAAAAAAAAATAAAWAAAAAAAAMCAAACCACACCCAAAAAAACATCCTAAATTCATGTAGTACATTAATTAAGCAACAAAAATGAAAACAAGTTTCATGTTTCACTATACTTTTTTTAGTAAGTTACTTGTTACCAAGACCGGCTAAAAAACCAGCCTGACAAGTTGAGATGYCTCTCTAAATTCTAACAAATAATTTTTTACCCTGATGTGCCCTTCTGTAAGAGGACAGGTGAGAAATATTTGTATACATTTACAAATAAGTGAAACCAAACAAGAAAAGAAGCAAAAATAAACGGGATGGAGTTGTTCCTTTCAGACTTCTCTTACAAAAACAAATAATACCAGATTCTTTAAAAATAATTTTGGCAGATACTACATAACTAGCATAAAAATAGAGTACACTACTCCTCAAAAGAGAAGGCACGTCCCATGTACCAGCCTGTTACTGACATTAAGCATTTCTGGAGCCTGAGAGACTCTGTCTCTCTTCTAATTTATCAGCATCTAATGATGAGAGATGATTATTTTCGAAGTAGCAGGAGGAACAGGGGAATACCTTTCTAATACCTGGAAAAGCATCTATTTGCTTCACAGCCATAGTGCAAGTTTATGACAAAACTGTCATCAAACGGTCAATTAATCAGTGAAGAAGATAAGTGAGAATTAAGTTTGTATTGAAATAAAGTCAAAAAGGGTAATTTTGCCAGTTACATTCTTGTTAATKGTAGGGGGTGCCCGTGCCCAGGCGCTGGCAGCAGGGCTGCAGGGGCCTCTGCGAGGAGAGGCCGGGGCTGCCCCGTGCCGGGCACGGCCGGTGCCAGCCAGCTCCACAACGGCCCCACTGGAGTAATTGATATGAAAACCCATAAATTTATTACATGCTGCAAGATCTGGCCCTTATAGAGTCATCTGCCAGTACTACTGAGATGGTATCTACAAGCAGTCAGACACTTAAAAACTTTGAGAGAGGATTTGGCACACTTCATGCTGTTGCACGTCTTGCCCTTGTTAATGATTAACTAGTCGTGTTTCTTAGATGAAGKTTATAGTTTACACACGCAGTAATGACAGAAATGGAATATCACAGCTGCAAGCATATAAAAGCCAGGGAACTGCAAAATCTACGTAACACAGACAATTTGTATTTGGTCCTGGTTGGTACATACTTTATATTGTAGTCTACTATTAATATTTTTAAATTTTTTCTTTAGTCACTACATCATTTAGTGCAAGGTATTCACCCATGGAGCGTCACTAAAACGTTTTCCTGCTGATTTTTGAAAGCGCAGCCCCAGGCCAGGCAGCCTGCCCTGACCCACCCCCGCGGCGCCCGGAGCCGCGCAGCGCTGACCACCCGACGCTCACTGCACCYGGGAGGCCACTATTCCCATTGAACTGGCTGGGATCTTGGCACGGGAAGATGGAAGACCAAGTATCCACTAACACCATGTGCCYAATTTTCATAGCACTCAGCATTATACAGCCCTTTGTGTGCTATAGGACAGCTCAGAGTGCCTTCAGCTGTAAGCTGAGAATGATAAACATTTCTATAAATGAAGGTATCCAGTAAACAAGGAACAAGTAAGCATTTACTGGCTATGCCACGGTCTGTTTAATACAGGTATCTATCACCATACAGAAGGCTATGGGAGACAGAGGTTCCAGTTCGCCTCTCTCCTCAACACTGCAGCCATGTGAATACACTAGTAGCGGCCACCACCTTTGTGTGCAGGCTAAAAGAGGCCACATTGCTGCCAGAGGCAATCCCCTCCTTACCTCAGCAGCTGGCTTCCCAGTTTTGTGACATCTCCCCTCCTTTGAGCCAGGACAGGAGCTGATGTGGGTACGCAATGAACCCGAGTGGGCRCTATACCAAAATATTCCCGTTTCTTTTGTCTCCTCCTGCCACAGTTTTAGCCTCCATCAGTTCTCTGATCTGGCTCAGTGTATTGCCACCTAAGTGGCAATACCTAACGCCAGCACCCGGGGCAGGGGGGAGCGCACGGGGCAGGAATGAGCACGTAGGGATGTCCTCATCAGGAGCTGACGACTGATGGCAGAACTGTAGTGTAAGAGAACATGCAACCCTTTACATTGTAAGATGATCCCCTTCCCGAACTCTGTTTCATTGGCTTCACCCCAGCTGCAAAAAAAACCCCAAACCAGTGATCTTACAAATGAGACCATACTTGGCTTCGCAAGACTCATGTGTTCTTAGACAGCATCTGATCAAAATACTGCATAAAGAAAGTGTCCTGAGGAAAAGATATCACCATGCAACTTCACCCAAAGGCCAGGGAAAATTCAAGCTAAAAGTTTTAGTTTTGGCTATTCTTTGAGTCCTTTACTTTCCGCACACACACCCCCCCCTTTTTTTTTTTGGCAACTTGAATAACTGCACTCTAATATAGCCCATGCTTCTATAAAGACAGATAGATGCTTGCAGAGTCTACCTGTAAGTAAAAATGGTACACTGGATTTAAAAACCGAAGAAATCTAGTACTTTTATGTCAACTCACTTTGAACGTACAGTGCAAACTTTATATTCCATGTATAGCATTATCACCCTCAAGAAACTAATGCTTTGTAAAATACCAAACATTCCAACAAATCAAGGAATATCTAGAATTCATATACATTTGATATTTAACATAGATGCCAATTACTGAAAGTGATACTGATCAAAACCTAACACCCTTGACAAATAACAGTAAAACTTTCAAGATATGCTTTTCCTCATCCTGACAACAATACTTATAATGGAAATTATGTTTATGAGCTTTAAGCCCAACTTGGAAGAAAAAATATGATTTCTTCTTCCTATTAGCCAGGAAAAGATATGAGAAAGAGTGGTAGATTAGTAAATAGAAATTAACTTAATTTTGGGTAATGAATAATAATAATAATAGCAGCAGCTTTTAGCAACCATGAAATTATAAACACAAGTTTTTCAAGTTATTACAGCTGTAGGAAAAAAAAGAAATGAAACTACAAAAAAGAAGAAATTATAGATTTCTCAAGTATGTAAGTTCTGTACCACTTCATAATTGACATTTTTACAAACTTCTATCTTAAAAAAATAATCCTTTTTTCTAATGAATATTAGTAATAGTTGAAGACAACATTTTAAATTTTCAAGAGAAATATTGACCAAAATCAAGAAGAACGGGATGCAGTCCTTGACGGTAACAGAAAAGATCATGGCAAAAATCTAATAGCACTGCTTGCAAGAGGCAGAGAATGAAAATCACAGCTGAATCATAGCAGAATACAAAACACAATACACCAGAGAAGTAACTCCCCTCACATCTTCAGAGACACAGCAACCTTAATCCAAATAAAAGCAGTAAAAATGAAAAATATACCAGCCTTTGTGACATATCTACTGAAATATGTATCCAGAAGAGCAGGGAGAAAGAACGGAGAAGCTGAAGTGAAGCAATATGGTCATCCAAAATACGAAGGAGACCATGATTCCACAAATAAATTAAAAACGCTACAATGGAGTAACACTAGAAGTTGGTGCTTAACAAGCAACAGCTGTAGTACCATCCCTGCAGGAAGAAGCCTTTTCTAGCATACAAAGCAGGAGAGCTGACACTAATAAAGCAAAATTATGGTCAGTGAAAAAAAATCATCACCACCACCGCTGGGTGTTTTATCCATGGTCTCTATCTAGTTACAAAACAGTGCTTTAGATAGATTACAAACCCCTGGATAATAAGCTTCAAAGGTTCCGCCCTGTTCCAGGGTATCAGGAGTTCCTAAAACTGCAAGGGGAAGAACCTGAAAGAAAAAGACCCAAAAAATTCTAGAGGAGAAATTACTAAACCAAATATTTTCCTGTGAATTTAAAAAGATAAATCTGAAAGGAAAGTTTATTAATTTTTTCAAGAACAGGTACAGTGTGTATTTAACAACTACAAATAACACTTCTTGTTTGCAAATAAAACAAAGCAAAGGACTGAAAAAGTGTCAGGTAAACAGTAAACATCTATCAATAATCTGGAGAGTGAAGAACAGGCCAATTGTGAAGAATTCATTAGGTTCTCAAGAGGAAGAAAACGGAGTTGGAAGGAGAAAGCAAAGTGTCTGACTGAGATTCATGAAAGGCACCCTGATGTTGTGCAGGAGACCAGCAAGAAACACGTTCTGGGTTGTGCCACCACAGCCTGTGACTCAGTAAAGCCTCAATCTATACGACCAACGAGAAAACCACTGTCTCTTGGTGTTCAGTTTCGGTTTAGTTTTTCTTTTTAAGTAGCTCAACTAAGCAAAACATGAATCAGTGTCACTGTAGAGTACAGACTACAGCATTAACCTGAGCAATTAMTAAAAGGTGCAAAGTGTTAGCGTACATACGTGCACACACAAACACCACAACTAGCAGTCTGACTCAACCGWGTCCAAGGGATTCATTGAAATGATATAAACAGCCAAGCAGATAATAACCAGAGCAAGTGAATCAGGAGCTTCACTTGTAAGCATGAAAATAAATAGAAGACTGTATTTACCATTACTTTACACTGAGTTTCCAATTACAAAGGATAAAATAAAATGGTGAAAAGAATAAAACTTACAGTTGAAATGCCAGAATATCATTAACTTTCAGAACTACTGCAAAGCTTCAAAGATGGGCATCATGGTAACCAGATTCAAACAGCAATAGACAGTTACTTAGGTGAAGCTGCAAACATCAGGGGAGGGGAAGAGGGAACAGAAGAGGTGGATAATCCTATAAGGCCAAACACAGCTCACCTAAGGATGAAAGGAACCAGGGCTACCAGAAAGTGAAGGGAACGTCAGCAGGGGAGGGAGAAGACCTCTCTCTATCAGCCATTTAGYGCTGCTAGGAGCAGCAGCTGGCACACAGTTATGGCTGGTCAACACCTACAATGGATCTGCAGCCTTGAATCGTAACACACCCCAAAATAAAGCCCTGGTCTTTCATTCTTCACATTGCACCGGCCACTAATGTAGAGGCACCCAAAGCATCTTCAAGCATTAAGAAATGTTCTTTTGGTGGGATGAAAGAAACTCTGCAACCAGTCACAGCACCATCACCAGGCACCACTAGAAGTACAAGTGTAATTTGGTCTGGATATAAGCAAAACTTAACATTCAAATAAATGAAGAACTATTCCRACAGTATTTTATGAAAAATCAATAGTAATTGCAATTCCAAACACTGCCTTTGGATAAGAGTTATTATCTACATGCATACTGAGATAACCAGTCTCTTGTCTCTTTAAAAGGGATGAATAAAGTAACCCCAGGAGAGTGTGTCTCTCATTCAGAGACATAAGTGTATGCGTGTGTATAAATATACATACCAATTTTTTTAGAGGGATACACACACACGCACCCCTCTCTATATATCAAGAGCAGCTACACTGAGCTGCTGAAGGCATGTGCATCTGAAAGCCTGAATAAGAATGCCTTTGTCGTTTACCTGATCTTGCACAGGTATGCATTCCTATAAACTGCCTAGACCACAACAACAATACCACGATCCACAGCTCTCTATATTAAATGGTCAAAATCCCAGTGTGCTTTGATCAGATCTGAAGAGAATGAGCAATACAGCAGCGATCATCTTCCCTTCCCCTGCCTGGGCAGTTAGGAGCAACGCTTCCCCTCCCAAAGCCACAGGGCAGCACCTTCTCATCCCACCCCGGGAACAGCATTGAGAACAGCAATACAGCAAACAGCGTGTAATGCACTTAACATATTCCCCTTTGACAAAATCATACTGCTTGGAGGGAAGGACACCACAGAGAAAGCTGCAAGGTATGTTATCCCGACCTTCCTGACTCTTTGCATACAAGAACCAGGGGACATCAAATAGAACTAGCAGTAGTATGGTTCAAAACATTTTTTTTTTTTCTTCCTTTCTTCCCCCCTCCTTAAAAAAAGGTGGTTCTTTTCACAGCAAATGRAGGATGCTGGGGCGGCCGCAGGTTTACAAGGATTTAAGCAAAGGCAAGAAAGATCTACAGAAGAGAACCCCACTGAGGTTTCCCAAGCAAGTCAAGACCACATCCAGCTCAGGAAGTCCCAGGACCAAAAGGGCTGAAAGCCTGGGAAAGAGTAAGTGGCATTTCAATTATGATTGCCTCTTTTACTGTCCCCAGGTATCCACTTACGGCCATCGATCTGAACCAGTACGGCCTATATTCTATTTCTTGTTCCTTCTAGCATCTCTCTACCTCTAGACAGAAAAGAATTATTTGGCTTGATACGTACCAGCTCATCTTGATAATRCCTTTTGCACTGGCAAATGAAGACAAGAAGTTATATTTTCACCTTTCCCCAGACTATTAATCCAATCCCAGAATATTAAATCAGTGCATCAAASTCTATGTATTACCTTATTTATTTAGACCCACGAGATGGTATGACTTAGAGACGGAGAATCAAGCCACAGACCAAAAAAAATAGGCATTATGAGATGCTAATCCCCTTTAGCAAACAGCAGATTCAAGAAAACCCCACACAGTTCACAGTTGCTTTTTGTCCTTTTTTTGTCAAGCTTTTGTCATGATTTTAGTAGATCCTCTTTCTTCAATTACAGATAGCTGACACTCCGTTTTACAAAGCSTCACACACACCATGTATTTTCAAGAACTGTTTCACCTGTAAATATATTCTCTACTGTAGACAGTATTAGTCATCCATTAACAGCAACGGCTGCTGAAGAGCAATGTAGCACCTTGATGCTAATACATCGCTGGTAATGAGCATAAACTGCACTTTGCACTAAACTGTATTGTTAGGAAGTGTGGAAAACTAGAAGGAGTTTTTCACTCTATATTTATCCATATTTAAAGTRTCTAAATATGGACTGAAATTGCCTTTATTCCTCCCCCTCCCCCAAAATGCGAGTTGTGTTCTAACAAAACTACTGTAATGAAATTTCCCCATCTCTAAGTATAGCACTRCTCTAATAAAACAGTGACATAAAACCACATGGCTGGTTAATTTGTGACACAAAATAAAAGGCCAGCTGAGTGGCAAGCCAGAACTGTCATTTGAAATTAGGGCATACGACAACCCTAACGTGATTTGAAATTCAGATTTATATTAGGCCTCATTAAGCAGTTTAGAGAAATTCATACAACTTTTTATTAGGTCTTTTTTTTTTATCTAATTACCTTTACAGAATGATGTACATTAATAAAAATACAGTATTTCTAAACCATAAAATATTGTAATATTACATTTTTTGAAGTCCTATCATCTCTCAGCTATGAAAGCAGAAAAGGCAAGAGCCTTCACAGTTCATTAAAAAAACAAACACAAAACAACAACAGAACAATAATAAAAAAATCTGGCGTATGTATTGGATGTTGTTTCCAAAATAATTTCAAAGTAAGCAGTACCAAATATTCAGAAAATTAAGCAGCAAGTTGCCAGTTGCCTTTTCGGTAAGGGTTGTATTTATCATTAAGACTGAAGCCAACTTACTTTTACAAATTGTAGTTTAAAGACAGATTTGCTTTTTTTTATGTAGGTTCTGTTTTTTATTTCTAGTCCTGGCCTCTTACAATACCTGTCAACTCCTTAGCTTAGAGCCTAAGCCAGGACCTTGATACAACACAGCAATAAAACCTGTGTATCTGTAAATGCTTATGGCTTATCAGTAGTTCCTCATTAACAGAAATCATTTCATTTGTTCATTAGTCCCTAAAGAGCCACATGTACATTCTTTGCCAGCATAGGATTCACTGACTGTGGTTTATTCATTTGCAAAAAAATTCTGCTCAGTATATTTATATGGTAACCATTACAGCCTAAAAATCTCAGATTTTTTTTTTTTTAAATGCATTTACTGAGATAACAATGACTTTTTTTTTTTTTAATACACCTTTGGGAAAGTAATGCATAGAGAAAACAACTTTATATTCACCAGGAGATTTGGTGCTGTGAGGCTAAGCAAAATGCCATCTTGCCAAGCACAGTGTAATTATTCTGCTCCCAGCTATTTCTGTTGCCAGTGCTCTGCACTGAGCAAACAGGACAACTTTAAAACTTGCAGATGTTTTCATTAAATACATATTGATAAAAAATACTGTGCATGCTTTCATTTTTACAAAACACAGGAAAGACTCAATGCAACAAATGAGCTTAAAGGCCTCAATTGAGAGTATTGGCATTTGGATACCGAATACTGGATAGCACCTAAGTGAGCATAAATACACTTCGATAGGATTTTCAAGTATTAAAAGCTAAGACAGTGAATCTATACATAGCCACTGACAAAAGTAGAGCTTAAAAGGACACTGATTGCACCCGGCTTTGCTAACTTAAAACAATAATAGGCAAGAAGTTTGAACAGTTTCCCCTTTACAATGAAAATGGTAACCTTAAATATCCGTACATACATAGGCAGGTCAACTTTTAGGTAGTAGACCTCAGGATAATGTAACTAGTATCTAAATTTCAGAGTACAGAATTTCAAATCACCTTTTGAAAAATATTTGGTATATAAAAGAATACCACGAGTTGCACCTACGTGTTCAGTAATCCAAAACACAGATTGCTGATGCAAAAAAATATGATATACAAAGTACAAAACTTTATAAATGTAACAGCTAACCATTCGTAACATGATGAAAAAAAAAAAAACAAACCAGCATGGTACCTTATGTAGCTATGGCTAACAAATTCTGTCTGAATGTCTGCTGGGTGTAAGTTTTTTAAATATTTTCTACATTATCATGCTACTTGCAAAGAATCCTCAAGAAACCATCTTGAGGACAGACTGTCATCCAACTTTTATTCTCACATAGCGATGCTCAGCTCTCAGAATTTTACACCTTTTCCTGCTTTTACCAGAAAAGCAAATGTTCACATGTAGGCTATAATTCAGAACTGTTCTTTCTCAAGTAAGAATCTTTATTCTGCGACATTTACTCCTTAATACCATGGTGGTCAAATTATATTCAGGACACATTTGTGCATCCCGCMCACTTCTGTGTACTACAACCTATGAGGAGAGGCTGAGAGAGCTGGGACTGCTCAGCCTGGAGAAGAGGAGGCTCGGGGAGATCTCGCCCACGTGCAGGCACACCTGAAGGCAGGGTGTAACTGAAAAGAGCCCTCTGACAGCACAAGAAGCCACAGGCACAAACTGAGGCGCAGGACATTCCCTTTCGATGCTGCTTTCCAGCGCAGGTGGCCAAACACTGGAACAGGTTGCTCAGAGAGGTTGTGGTGTCTCCATCTGCGGAGATATTCAAAACCCAACCGGACACAGTCCAGAGCAACCTGCTCTGGTTGACCCTACCTGAGCAGGGAGCCGGACTAGAACTCCAGAGGGACTCTGGAAGTAGGAGGAACTGGCAGGACTCCAGAAGTTCCTTCCAGCCTCACACATTCCGTTATTATTTACATTTCAGTATCATTTATATGCTGTAATTGTGCGATCTCCTAYTTTTCATTTCTTGAAGCTAAATATTTTCAGTGTTCATCTTCCTCTTTTCTATTTGGTATGCTTAAAGGCAATCATTTCRTACTGTCCTCAAGTGCAAGCTCTAGAAGTTTATTAATGGAAGTTGCATACATGCCCTTAAAAATAATAAGGGGCTAAGCACTCCTCTCCTGATCTGTGCTTGCTCTATCCAGTTAATAATATCATTACAAGGGTGGTAACCATTGCACTTGATTTGCGAAACAAGAGAGAGCGAGATAGGACAAAGAGCAGCAGTTTATCAAAAACCAATTGAAATTAATCTAAAAAAGACCAATCACTGGAACAAGGAGGAGGGAATAAGACACACTTTTAATATCTGTTGATCCATTTCTATGAAATTTAACAGAGGGAAGTCATCTTGAAGATACTGAATTCCCCTGAGCTCTGAGAAAATCTGTCAGATAGTAAAACAAGAGACTCAAATTAGCATCACCTCTGAGAAGAGAAATCTGAGGCTAATAACYGTTCGCTAGCTGACCAGCTGCACCCAAGTCACCCAGCGCCCGGCAGAAGCGCTGCTGGTGGTTACAGGGGGCAGGAGGAACCTGCGGAAGGTATCGCAGGGGGGTTTAAAGGATGGAGGAAAACAGGAACCGGCATTACTGTAGGGGAAAAAGGACAAGAGGAAGATCGTAGGGAATATGAGCAGAGAGAAACTGGTAATCCTTCTGGTGGGAGGGTTGCTGAGGGGATCAGGGATGAAGGACAGAAATCTGCAGGCAGTGAAGCTTCATTAGTTCCACTAATCACAGAACAATTTGTTTACAGGAAAGTATTTTGGTTTGTTTGTTGTTTGCCTTACAAGGACGAACAGGTGTCTTAATATATTCTGTATGTGGAGTAACAGAGGAACAGCCAATACCAAGAGCACTCTGTTCAGGCTCAATTTATAAATGGAAAAGTGATTCTGCATTCAACAGGAAGGATAAAAACGGTATCCTGCTGTTCACAGTGGGAGACAGAATTTAAATATCCTGTAATATAATTTGGTACATCACCACATGTCAGGCTTGACTTTCCTCATTTACACCAGCAAGTTCTTACACAGGAATAAATCTTTTCAATTCAAGGCAGTAACTTCTGATTTACGCCAGGGCAAGTGGAAGAGCATGAGGCCCTTCTTATCTTAATAAAATTTGTCATCTACTGTTAAATGCATTAATGGCAGATATAATCATATGTTAGTATTGTATTACAAGATAACAATATCAGCACGGGATTGAAAGGGGAAATAGATTACTATTTGGTGTTAAGTCATTTACACCATCGTTCACAAAAATCACTTAATAGGTTGCCGTGTTCTCCAATTTCAGTTGCTTTTTAATTAAAAGAATAAATCAAATCACAACTAAAAAGAAATCAGAAGCACCCACTTCRGGGAAAAAAGTTTTTAAAGGATGATTTTAACATACGCTATTATGTTCAATTTTAGATGATACAAGGTCACAACAAAGGTATCACTTCCTTCAGTAAAGTCACACCTTAAACTAGATGGGGAGCATTTTTCCTCCTTCAGTTCCCAAATTCTTCCGTGGTACAATGGTGTTTGGCCGCAGATACAGTTTGTAGAAGATAACACCAACAAAGCACCAATCACAACGCAAATACCCCTTACCTAAATGACTCTCATCAACATTTTAAAAAAAATATTCCATTTTTAAAAGAAGATATCCAATTTAAAGGTATTTGGACTACAGCTTTCAGCACCATTCTCATTTTCAAGCTGAAGTGCCCTCTGCTGGCCCCATTGCTCAGCCATATGGACACGATTCCAGATGCCTTTCCTCATACATTTTGTAACTTCTTCAACACGAAACTTCATTAGAAGAGGGCATACAGACTTCTACAAAGACATATAATTTAACTGTTGAAAATTATTTCCCTTTTTACGTCAATAGGATCTGCATTAGGGAAAATTATAAAGGGGGTTTAAACTTTGCACCAAGAATTGAAACTTTGTTGGCTTTGCTCAGATGCTCTAATTCTGTGGATARTTGACAGGCAGAAGAATGAACAAGAAAACAACAAAATAGGTGGACCAGTGCTAAGGAACACCAAGAGAGCAGGGAGCTACAAACACAAAACAGAAGATCAAATGTACAGAGACTGCAGAAGGGATTCAGCATGGGGATTCAAGAAGAGAGCGCATACAAAATCMATCCATGAAGTAAACTGTTAGGCAGCTACATCCTTCCCCTTCTCCATATTGCGAAGTGTAGTTGCTAAATGCTGCTTTTGGCTGTCACAGCACTCACAACAAGAAAGACAGAGGGGCTAAATATACAGGGAAAAAGAAGATGTTAAAACAGGTTTTGGAAGAGAAAGTATATCCTGATCAGTGGAGAAAGGGACAAAGAATACAAGGGACCTCAAATTCAGGTCCAAAACGCAACTAGGAGAAAAGTAAGTTAGACATCATTTGAAGGGGGGAAAAAGAAAAAAAGAAAAAAAAAAAATCAATAATGACTTTCCATTTGGCTACATTAGATTTCAGCCYTGAACTTAACTAGGATGATGAAGTCAGATTTCTCCACATCATTTCTCTGGTCAGGAGATGTGTAAGTCATCCTTTATTTCTTCTTCTGAACCTACTCTAAATCTACAGATGCCTATATACTTGAGAGCTGCCTCCTTCGATTCCCTTAAGCTTTGCAGCAATCCAGTTCTTCAGAAGCTCAGCAGGGGTAGCAGGAGACTTTATCTTTGAGGAAGAAGGAGAGCTTCAGCCAAAGAGTATTAGTTATGTGAAGCAGCAATAAGCTCCTGAGAGATACCTGCCTGGACCTGAGAAAGAACAAATTACTCCCAAGCTGCTCCATCTCTTCCTGCTCTTACCTTGCCATCTAGCTCCTTCATGAGGAAAACAACACAGAGAAGATATGTTTTCTTTCCCTTAAAAATTACAAGGCAAAAATGTGTATTTTTTTAGGGTAGGGTGTTTCTCTAGTCAAGATGAACAACGGGACTGAGGCAGTAAGAAGGATCAGTAATGCTAAGAACCACAATTAAAACTTAAAATTGATCTCAGGCTGCCCCTATAAATCTTTCATTATTCTTACCATTAGCATTAGTTAGACTTCTATAATAAAGCAAATATCATCCTTCAAAGGGCAGGTGGAGAAACCAGCTTTCATGCTTGCTAACTGGAAGACCTGATAAAGGATACTAAGTATTAAGATGCATCCAGATCATTAAGTCTTTGTCTTCAAAGAATTTTCATCATTAGCCAGTTGCTTTTCAGAGAATTTTTGGATGCATGTTAAAAAAACATTTTATTCTCTCATAAACTCAAGCACTAGAAAAAACTTYCAGTATATTGCTAAATATAAAGCAATTTTAGGATTATTAGGATCAATCTTCTAGTGCATTACATGAACTTTAATGTCATCAATTAAAGGGGGAGGAGGGAGTAATCAGGCTTAATAGGTTCAGCCAAAATAYAGCCACTAGCATTCAACCACATGCCAATAGTTGCAAGCTTTCTGGAATAGAAACTTACCACACCATCTCTGATGCTACTGTACGATAAATACATTTTTTAAAAATATAGTCTGTTTCATAGCCATAAAAACAAGGTCAAACTTATATCCCCATAGCTAAAATGAYCTTGAAATAATTAAAAGATTAACAGGTACCATTCATTTTTCTGCTCAGTTTAGACATACACATAACAAAAATACTCATTTTAGTTCTACTTTTCTAGCAATAGATGGCACTATCAAATACCACTTTCATAAGTATCTATTGTGCACCATATCRTTCTATATTCAAGTGGAACATCTGCAGGGAAACGTGGCTGAAGTTATTTTCCTTTCTGCTTCCCCTAAAAAGAACAAAAATTACATCTTGCAGTCGTTTTGTTTTCTGTTTTAAACTGTGATAGTGCTCAAACACATTTTTACAAGTTAGAAACTCAAGAGAAATATATTCTATTGTTTTGAAGAGTATGCTACTTTARACAAGTGGCAAGCATATAAACATGCTACATCCTCCGGCAATCTGTATGATAATATTAACATATATAAAAGAAAAAAAGAAAATCACAGTTTTAAAATTGGTATTCTTTTGGCTACTTTTTTGTGACCAGTTAAAATATATAATGTTACTATTTTTTCCTTCAATTTCCATWTTCTTCCATATTTGTAGATAATATGCATGGTTGGCAAACAACACATCCTCTTAGTTCGCAAAATAAGCACTTTGCTACTCTCCCCCTTCAACTTGTTGATCACCTTTCTCCTTTCTTCCAAACTCACCAGTTTCATTCTCCGTGCAACATTCACTCTACGTGCTGCTATCTTTTYTTCTCCCACTAGTGGTATGCTGGCTCTGCAGTCCTGATTTCAGAAAGATGCTTAACAGCTGTAACATAGAGTCAGAATCCTCAGCTCCGTATTTATGAGGCTGATCATGTACATAATACTGGATTTGAGATTTGCCACTTCTCCAGTGTAATTTTTGAAGTCCCAACTCCAATATAACATGCTTCTCACCTAAGCCGTTTACATAGGGGATATACCTCATACGAAAGAAAAGTATACCAGACTAAGTCTCTTTTGGATTTTAATTTCTTTTCTTTCAAAGTAAAATGCACTGGAAGCCCAGAAACAACTTCTGTTTGTCTCAAAGCAAGGAAATAATTAAACGCCAAAGCTATTTTCTTAAGTCTTTTGGTTATTATGGCAAAAGCACTAAATCAGTCTTAAAATTACTACATGCCATTAGGCAACCTTCTACTCTTTCCCCAAAGATCAGCCACATCCCTGCAATTTCAGAGCACTTTCTAATGCAAAGCATGCCCAGACTCCATTGACAGTGGGCTGACACGACATGCTTCACTTTCCATTGTCCACTGTCCTTAGCCGTYCATTATCTTGACTGCTGTTCCTACAGAATAATGATACGCTTGGCCTCTGCCTGTGACTAACACATTTTGCTACAGGGCTTCTTTTAATTGAAACACATAGTATATACTTTCTGTTTTGGAGAAACAGCCAAACATTTAGTAGAGAACTTATTTGCTTCCCCAACAGGCAGAAGGCAAAAAGTAAGTATGTTTTTAAGCAGAGGGTAAGGAGCCTGAATAAAATAGCACCTCCCTTGCTGTACCGAACTTGGGGATTCTCACTGTGATCTAAGAAACATTGACTCCAAGTTCTGCTGTGCTGAAAGATGCCTTCTACCAAGAAATCCCCCAAATCTAAACAGTTTCAATAATAATGAAACATATATGAAATTGCTAGAAAGTTTTCTAACCTTTTAAAAAAAACTGCTTTATGACTTGGTACCCACATAATGATTTCAATTCTAAATAACCAGAATAGATTCTTTTAACTACAGAATGATTTAGAGCTGAGCTTAGGCAAAAGCCAGCAATCAGCTCATAACTACAGCAGATGTTTCCCCAGCTGAAGTCACTCAGTCTGATTCTCTTACCCAGTGACAAGAAACCGGACATCGAAGACTCAAGAACTCTCATATTTAGGTTCTCAGTAATATGGAATTACTACTAGAAAAGTTATCAGGCATGAAGCTGTCRCACATTTAAATGAGATGATAGCTTTGAATAAGAAATGTTCCCCAAAAAAGGGCAGCAGATTTTGTTTTAAAGGCTTCATTAGAAAAAGTYTGAACTGCAGAAATACTCACTTCTTTCAACTCCAGTTGAACAAAGGAAAACAAACAGTCAAGACATCTGTCTATCTGGCTAACAGAGTGGCAGCAGCCAATGTGTGCAGAAAAAACCTCAACAACCCCATATACTATCTTGATGCACTGGGCAGAAATTGTTATTTTTAATTAAGATGAAATTACTAACTTCTGACATTAATCACATCAATTTTTTGTTTCGCTGAGTTCTCAGTTACATTGCCTGTATGTCAGCAATAAATCCTACTAATAAATACATTTACCATTAGAGTTCCAGTTTCTAGTTTCACATTACTGTCCTGTATATGTTTAAACTCTGCCTTTGTAGCATATTCTAACACATTCCGGTTGCCCTGGCCCCAGACATACCTCAAGACAGTTTCATTTAGTGCCAGAAGCAAAATACCCTTGGCATAGGTGTATAAACACAGGAAGCCTATGACAACACTATCCCGTCTGCAACTACCCAMAGGACTCGGATGAGTGGCACTCAGTCCGCAAGTCCGTGATGCTCACCTGCAGCAGGTGGAACTGAGCAGTGCTCAGGAGGTAACATCCACCTCCGTGCCAGAGCAGACTGATTCCGACCCATGAAAAGAGAAAGGCGGGTCTTGATCTGCAGAAGACGTGCATGCCAAGCAGWGAAGCCTGTGCTAGAGCCAGGACACCCACTTTGGCTCCAGCTCCCTCCAAGAGCTCTCGAGCCTGGACATTTCAAATTCAGCAACCATCACAGCCAACATGGTATAATATAGCTCGGGCTTGCTTGACTAATATTTGTAATTACTGATTGCTTTTCATTGTTATGGGATAGCTTGCCTAGTAGTTGTACATCAACACATGCTTGTTTGAAGTCTGGAAATTTCCCTGGTGTCAGTCTCTCAGAAAGCTCCCATCACAGTGAGCCCCCAGTCCCCTAATAACAACAGCTACTACATCTTCTACCCCACTGACTCATTGGGCTGGACAAAGTTAGGCGATGCCATGACTCAAAACTGAGAAAGCGATGTCTCAGAGTAGTGTACTCTCATTATGAGGAACGCAGTAGGTTAAGATTGAAAAGGCAGGATTCTGCTGTGCAAGAGAAGAACTGTTACAGGAGATACCAACAGGTGTGCTCTATAATGATTTTTGAATTGTCATCTTGATTTATATATAAGATGAGCAAGTACAGCATTACATGTCCTGAATGATTACATTTGTTTACATGTAGATCATCAAGGTTTAGCTGCTAAGGGCAGTAAATGTTGCATTGATCATTGCTGCAAAGCCAGCAAATCCAGATATGTCCTTCTCAAAAACCCGTAAACTAAAAAGACATACATTATCTTCATAGAGCAATTAAAATGAAATTTTATTTATGAAAGTTTGGGTTATTCCAATCTGCTTTAAAAAACAACAAGAGTAGACTGCATAAGTAATAGTCTTTTAGAGGACTTTTGAAAATAAGCTACTAGTAAATCTTTCCTGCATGTGGAACAATATTAAATTTCAGCTCTGCCTCTAGCATAATTAAGTACCCACAACAGCATAAAACCTTCATTAAATTATGGTGTTTGGAGTGAAATGTAAATTTGTCTTCAGATATGAGGTTGATATTTCAACCCCTTCACAGCCTGAATATCATTATGGGGGGCGGAGGTGGGGGGGAAGASACAGAATAAGCAAAACAAAGTTACTGAGCACTCCCCTTCTCTGGGTACCGCGTAATCAGTAAAGATAACAATTAAATGCCCATGTCTCTGCCACCTTCCCCCAAGGGAGAAAATAAAATAAAAAAAAAAGAAACAAAAAAAAAGCTAAGGATACTTTTTAACTGCTGCCTCACTAGAAACAATGATTACTACTTCTTGTGACATTCACATGGAAGTTATTTTCTTCCCCATCAACAASAGCCCTCTTCATAGGAAACCAAACCAAACCAAAACAAGCTCTTTCCAAAATAAAAAAGCAACACAAAGCCTCGATTATGCACCCACTCAAAGTCTACAGCAGTTCGGTCACTGTTTGCAAGAGCGTGGACTGGCTGCTGAGAGTGTGAAGTACAATACTGGCTGCACTTCACCAACGGGTACAACTCCTATCACCTCCTCAATCCAACTACCATGGAGGACACCAGCTGCTCCATGAAGATCCTCCTCATCTGTTCACGGTGCCTTCAGAGAGCCTCATCTCTGCAGCCTTCCACATCCTCGAGCAGAGGTCCAACTGATGCATGTATGTATTTAACACTGGATGATCATCCTGGCCAGCACGTGCCCACGTCTGAAGGCATCACTGAATCTACTTCTGCATCAGGCCATTAGTCCCTAGAGCAAGATGTGGTGTGCTGAACCAAAACAGCCAACTCTCTATACGTAATACAAACTGCCTGACCTGAATATCTTGTGGTCACAGTTGGGACCTGCTTAAACGTTTATAAATGCATGAGTTTGACACCACATAAAGCTACAGGAAGCTTGAAACATAGTATTTGATGAATGACCAAACAAGATTAATTCATTTTTGGTAAGACCAGTCAAAACTAACCTCAAGAAAGATCAAGCTGGTTTTATCTTGATCTATACTTTAAATACGTTAATAAAGGTGACAATGGATCTGGTTTCTACCAAAAYTGTCCTTACTCTTAGCTTACATTCGAAAACCCTTTCATTTGCATGTATACCTCCTGACTATTAGGAAAATGCAGAAAGTATCTGACATTCAAGTTTGGGGTCTTTTGGAAGGCCAAGTACAGAAAGGAGGCATCAACAGTGACATTTTAAGCATTGGGAGAACAGCAAAAAAAAAAAAAAAAAAAAAAAAAAAGAAAGCCTTGTACAATGTACAAGTGACTTGTACAAGTACAATGTCACTTCCTAATTTTTTTCCTCTTTCAAGTGCTTTACAAATTAACTTATCTGCAGAAATACGAGATACTAAAATGATTTTTCAATATTCCATTTTTTTCAAAACATTAGGATTGAACAAAGTGCTTCTGGAATACACATAATTCAGTATGTTCTTCATACAACAAAACACTGTCCCTTTAAATATTTCTTTGTGYATATTTTATAGAAAACACTTTCATAAAAGTAGTAACAATAGTAGTGATTTTTTTTTTTTTTTAAGAAAAAAAAAATAAAACACAAAACCTAGGAGTACCATAGAACTTGTAAAAATATTTGGCAATTTATCATGACTTCTGGAACACCGCACACTCCCCTTCCTCAGAATATTCAGAATTGTAACTCAAGTCTCAAATTCTTCTTCAGTTTTAATGGCCAAAAACTCACCTCATGTATTTTTCCAGTCTGTAAAAAAAATTCATTAAAATTTATATTTAGAATTTTCTCCTACAGCAYGCCTGTATTTCTGAATATGCAGGTGTGGGGTAATAAAACACTTCAGAAAGCCTAATATAAACATTACTGTAAAACAATTACTGTCAGTTTAAGAACTTCAAGATTCCATATATTATAGGAGCTTATAAAGATAAGAATATCTATCAATCTACCTTAGCACTTCAGCTACTTACAATGTAAGTTAGAACACAATTAGGTAGTTTTCTGGTTTGTCTACATATCATATCGTGTTTGAAGCCTCAAAAGAAGATTTACAGCAATCAGCATTKTAGAAAATAAATCTTCATCTACTGAAATCTAGAAAGTGTGTAAAAAAGCTTGTAATATTAAGTTGGAATAATAATTACTCTTCTGTATTTATCTCCCAATGTTACTACAGCCAAATAAGAAAAAAAGCAAACATTCAAGCACTCATTTAGAGACATTCTCTTTATAATGAGAACAACAATAAAAGCTATTAGATGGTACATAGCTAAAGGAAAAAGCTTTCTCTTTCGGTCAAATATCTCAGTACTAGCTTGTAATAATCAAAACAGAAAGATTATTCCTTTAAAATCCTTTAATTCTTGATATCCACAGTTCTAATCCTCAAGTCATTGTTGAAGGCCACTTTAATGTTTGTGTTATACTGTTCAAATTTTGGTGTCAAGACTTTTTTTCCCCAATACTAAACCCCTCATGCTTCACTTTCGTAATTTATGTCATTTTAGAAGCCCTTAATTAAATTAAAACCTTGTAAAACTAAGCAGGTTTGACTTCGTTTTCTGTATGCAAGGAAGAGAAGCACATTACTTTGATATTTTGTTTGAACAGCTCATTTCAAAATTTATTATAGGTTACTATCATACCGAGAATAATAAAGATATATTTTTAATTACTTTTGCTCACAAGAACAGGCTAATACATATTCCATCAATGTTATGATCTCCTTGGATGGAGGGAAGCTAAATGCTAACCCAAACAGATTTTAAAGCTATAATTACTTGGTAAACAAGGGAATCATACTAAATAATTATACGTTGACTTCATATTAAATTAAACTAAAAGAAGTTTTTAAGATCCTCTGTATTGTATTTTTCTCTTTTGCTCCTGTCTGCTGCAGTGTCATTGAGCATATCATTATCCGAGTGACATTGCTCTCCAAACGCGTTTTACACAAAGCAGGCAGACTTTGTACCGTGTACTGTACTGCCTTACTTCTCTCTCTGGTGATGAAGTGTAGATAAAGATACAATGCCACTTCACGTACGCCATATTAAACAGCAAAACGTTGCTTTGATGATGCAGTGCCCAACTAAAAAGCAACAAACTAGGAGGTCACCTGGGCAAGGTCACGCAGAAAGATTAGAAATAATCTGCTTTAAAAATATTATTAGGGCTTTTTGTTATGATGTCTGTAGAAAGGCTCTCCGGTTGGCTGAATGATAAACACTGCTATCTGTAACATTAAAAAGAAAAAAAAAAAAAAAAAAAAAAAAAAAAAAAAAAAAAAAAAAAAAAAAAAAAAAAAAAAAAAAAAAGATTTTCTGGCTCTTTTGCCCACTCAGCCATTCAAAAAATTTTTCATTTACAAGGACTGATGACCACCTCTGTGAAATTTAGTATTTCAGTATTAGCAAGAAAGGATCTCCTTAAAAGACCATGCTAGAAGAGAGCACTGCATACACAACACAACTAAGTTTCTCAGAACAGTCTTTCAAAGAAAGATACAGGCTGTAAAGACTAACAATTCCACTAGAACACTTAGCTTTTCTCTTCTGAGCACTTCTCCCCAACCCCAAAACACATCAATAGTGAGCTTTGCTAAATCTGCAGGTATTACTGTTAAAGGTCTTGATACATCATGCCCCTGTTTCACAGTGAAATCACCTGGTAACATCACAGTTATTCAGAGGCAGCATTTATCACCTTGCATTGGCAAGAATTTACCAAGTTTCTAGAAAAGCAAAACATCCATTTGTTCTGAACACACAGGAACGTACACAATTAAGGGCTGTGTTTTTTGGACTTGACCCAGAACTTCCCAAGGTACTTAAAAGCTTTTCCATCAATTCCACTGGACTTACACATAAGACTAAGGCAGCAGCGTTACCAGGGAATTTGGCCTGAGCAAAGCATGAGCACCGCAGGCCATACCGTGGGGCAGCACAGGATAATCATACTCATCCTAATACTTTACTGATAGGGTAAGAACTGGTAACGATGCTTTTTAAGCTGCTACAAAATTATGCAATTGTAGAATGATGTTACAATTCTGTATTCTGTTGCAGATTTTTAATCTTTAATTAGACTAGAGAATAGCAAAGATGAATCACACCTTATTAAAAAAATAAATTAGAAGAAAAAAATCAAACCTTGCCATTAAGCTCCTTTTGCATGCTTAACACACAGAACATTTTGTACAAAAAAAAAAGTACAGCAGTAGACATTTATTTAATCCATTAAGTAGCTCTAAAACACTTGGTCTATGTTAAAGAAATATGAAATCCCGATTTTAAATGAGTTTGCTTATCTAGCCCAATACCACCATCAAAACCTGTCCTACAGTCTCGTACAACCTCAGGACCAAGTCCTAACGCAGGCCCTGCCTCAGTCAATCACCGCACATGTGGCCAAATCTTTTCTCGAGTCATTAACCGTATTTGATAATTATTCCTGCAGTTATAAAGCTGCACAACCTCTCCTTGCAGCATAAGCCCAAGCTGAAACACATCTACTCACAGCTCTGCTTCTCTCTACCTTCTTTGACATACCTCCCACAGAACATGGCACCAACCCCTTAAAGGCCAAATTCAGCCAAAGTCATCAGGCAGCTCTCAGTTTACATCTAAATAATAAGCATTTGAACAAAAAAAARATCTGCATCTTTTCCCAAATTTAGCTCACCACAGACATGGATTTTAGCAACAACTACTACCAATAATACACTTTTTCCAAATGGCCTTTCCTCTCGTGATGTCAAAACCTGGCATTCTGAAAGGAGCTGGCTTCTCCCAACTTAGTGGGGGATGCAGCTGAAACTGCTTTATGTCTCAAAATAATAAGACCATGCCCTGAGAATATGCAACTAACAACCTGGTACTGCTTCAAGGAAATGCCAAATTAATAACCTCCATTTATCAGGCAGTTAATGCTTACATAGACTACTTAAAGCTTTTGTTTAACCCTGAAGTAAAGTAGCAGTGAGAAACTAAAGCTTTTTCTTCTGAAAATCTCACAATTTGACCTTCTATCTGACAACAGAAGGGACAAGCTGACCAAGCTAGTGAAGCACAGTCTAGCTAGACAAGTAAGGGGTAAAGGGAGAAAGCTATTTCCAGAATACTCCATCCCAGAATACTCTAAGGGATCACAGCCAAAATACAAGAATGCATTGTGTCAAGATCTGTAGGGACGTGTGCTGCATCTAGTGCAACAAACACCTTCACTGAGAAGCTGCAGGAAGGGGTTGGACCAAACGACCTCCCAAGGTCCCTTCCAAACTAAATTATTCTATCATTTTACAGACTAAAATCTGGATTATTTAAATCTAGAAACAACATAAAGATGAGCAGTAGTGCGCTACCACGCAGGTTTCAAATTAAAATTCAGCTTGACATATGGGCAAAATGTTTCTGAAAAAAAAAAGAGTCCACGAYAGTGAGAAAAAGGGCAAGATTCTTCCTTTATGCAAAGATACTCAACTGCACACAAACAGATGAGAAACAAGTAATTCTTCACTAAAAAAAGCTGTTGGCTGTGGCAGATCACAAGCTGCACATGAATCAACAACATCATGCTGTTCCTTACTCTCTAAATATATATTATGTTTATATTTATATAGGGCTGTGTAAACAAGAAAACAGACTCTGAAATAATCCTTCCAACTCTGCTCAGTCRCAGTTCTGCACACAGTTTGTGGCATTGCACTTCAAGAATGAGGAAAGCCAGACAAGGTCCAGAAGAGTCCCACAAGGATAATCAGAGAAAACATGATCTACACAAAACCAGACCAAAAAAAAATTTAGATTGTTTAGTCTAAAGAGGAGAGGAAGGGGATGGGACAAGATAACACACTTTCAACTGCACATAATGCAAAAGTAAAAAGGAAAGGAAGAGTTTTATTCATATTCATGTAGATAAGTTAGCAACAGTAAGAAATCTAACTGCACAAACCAAAGTAAAGGTTGAGATTACGAAATASTTCTTAATGATAAAGATAGCGAGTGACTTGGGTGGGTGGGATAGAGGTTTCATAGATTCACCATCATTGGAGACTTAAAAAATGGCTTAGCCAAATACCTGATAAGAATGACATTAAGGAGACTGTATCCTGTCCTCTGGCAAGAAACGAATGACAGTCCCTCTTAAAGTCATCTCCAGTCCTATTTTTATATGATCCTACAATTTCTGCTTGGCTGGAGCTTGCAATGTTATATAACATTGTATGAGTCTCTTATAACTGCAAACATTATTTGGTTTCGCTTGCAACTCACTGCCTTAAAATCCTTACCTCCAACAGTGGGTCTCATGCCCTCGATATCATTCGAGCATGCCCCGAATCCCAATAAACCGGTGGCAGTCCTCATGCAGCGAGAGGTTAATGGGTTAAGYCCAGTGAAAAGCCCACTGAAGCCACATCCTAAAACTCAGAGAATGGTGCTGGCTGGTAAAATACACTATTGTGCATTTTTGGATCAACCCTGATCTACAGAATAGCCAAATGCCCAYGTTCAGCATGAGGATTTTATACCATCTCAAAGCGTTGTATGGGCGTGCATGTGGCAGGGGGTTGAAAGGTTTATCACACTTATCTCTCAGTTACGAAGGGAATCACGCAGAGACTGAATCTTTTATAGTCTTTATAAAAATATTTCAAAAAATCTGATTATTCTCCTTTTTCCCTTAATTCCTGCAATGATTTGCATTAAAAAGGTGGGTTTTTTGGTTTTGACAAGATTCACCTCAGACCAAACCAGTTCAGTTCTAAGCACACCTGGTTAAGAATTCAGTCTGCTCCAAAGCATCAGACCACTTCACGTGAGGTCTGGTATTTGACAGAAATCATATTATTCCATCAAGTCCTTAGGTTAGAAAAAGTTACTGTATCAATAAAATCTACATATTGTTTCCCACTGACACTAATTAAGTATTTCGCTTTCATTAGCAGAAAAATGTATGATTTATTAACTCTTTTCAAAACCTTTATAGCTGTAACTCAATGGCAGTAATTCCAGGATTCGAGTTAACTTCCCCACATGAAGGGTGTGGGGCACAGAGGAACATGAAGGCAGCTGTGTGCCCGCAGAGAGCTATAGCCTCTTCAACATTCAACCATGTATTTTTGCAACAGTAACTACAACAGCACTGGGTGTGAATCAGTGTTTTGTTTGCTTCTGCTTTATTTCTGATTTTCAAGTAGTCATGAGTGAGRTACTGTGCTCAGCCTTTCAAGCATTACGTAAACTCCGAAATAAGAGACAGTTCACCGGTCAGGACTGCAACTTGGAACACGTACCGCAGCAGCACAGCTCTTCTGCGCTGCTCACTTGCTTTCTTCATCTGGGGTCTCCGCGTGCAAAATAAAGAACTTCCTCTTTCTTACTACTACTCATGCTGTGTGTTTTATTTTCAGATGCTCAGGTGTACTTGACCTTCAAACCCCTAGTTTGGGCGTGAATTTCACAAATTTCTCAGATTACACTCCAAACACCTCCATGCTGCTATGCTAGACACAAGCACTCCAAGCAAGATTTACTTTATGCTCTTTACTGGAATACCATGAAAAACCTCTCCTCAAAGACATCATTCCCAGTGTCCTATTTCCAAGATTTTCTCTCTTTTTGCCCTAATTCATACAAAAGAACCAAAACATTCTCCTGGCCTCTCCCACCCAATTCTACACCTTCATCCTAAAGTTGGTGCTTTGTTGTTACCAACTTCTATGTCCCAAGTTCCCCCTACCTTAAAGAAAAACTCAAATGTTTTTACATGTCTGGGTTAATATTAACAGGCCTCACATCATATGACTACCAAGTGAGTCAGCATGATAATCATATGCCTGAGCCTGAATCCAGATAGAAGATCTGTACAGCCATTATTCAATGAGAGCAGAAAATTCCTACTTGGCTCTGCTTTTTCAGGATTGCATTAGAATCTCATACTATGCAACTCCAATTTTCCTGAGGGAATGTATTTTTTTGCTGTTCCTCTGAACATAACACTAATCTCATCATGTATTTGTTATCTCACTCTTATGGCTTCCAATATTTTTTTGTGCATCTGTGCATTCTATAGAAAACACAGCATGTCTTATTACTGTACACTTCACTTAAAGGCTACTAAGGTAATGACCTCCGCAAGATTCCACCTGTGGTTTTCAGCAGCAGGACACCCTCGTTCTGCTAATAGTCTTGCAATACACAGACACCATTTTGTTTTGCATAGCAGCTCAATTCATCACATTTAATGGAAATTTACTTACCGAGGACTAAAATTAACTCACAAGAGAAACAGAACACATCTCTCCCCACCCTGCTACTCTCTCCTTCCACAAACACCACTGCCAGACACAGATACTCTCTGAAGAGATGCTATGTAGCTAAACCTTTTTTTGGACAGTGATTTGAAAGAACACTGCAATTTAACTTAAAAAGGAAATTAAAATTCTGGCAGGGCTGGAAAACAAAAATCCAGGCCACACTTCAAAAAAAACCCACAACAAAGCAAAACATGCAGAAAGGTGAATGCAACAGCCTTTATTTTTGCTTTATTCAATGAGCACAAAAAAATTTCAAGTCTGAGATGAGATCATTTTGTCTTTGTATCTAAAAATATAATCCCTACTTTAATAGAAAACTTTTTATACTGGATGTAATGGTAAAAGAAGCATGAGGAGTTTAAAGAAAGACAAGACATAAGCACTTAAACTCCCTGTAAAATTTAGAAGGAATACTTCCTTAACCTACATCCAAGTCTGAATCATTCTTGAAATATTTTACTGACTACAGGAGAAAATGTAACCTCTTAGCAAGGGCACTTAGTTGGCAGCTTCTTGTTAGGGGACACGAACGCCTCTCAGTACTAGGAATTACTGAACAACATGAGGGATCATAAGCCTGTGAAGGACACTGGGAAACGTAACTGGGAAAAGAGGGGAAAGAACGCGAATCCTCTCTGTGCTCTTCAGAAGGCATTTCTACGTTTGCAAAGACAGTGAGCGCTGCTGAGGTTGGGAGTTACTTGTCTGGGACTTGTCAGTCCTTCAGCCACGCTGCCGAGTCCCAAGGACTGTGAAGGCTCCATACAGGGACTGATGCGCGGAAAGTGCAAGGTAAAGATAAACTATTGAATCAGCAGGGACTGCGGAGYGTACCTGCCTCTGCAAAACGTGTTAGGAAAGAGTGGAAAGAGCCTCCACTTTTCCAGTGCTGCCACAACAGAACTTCAGTCCCTGTGAACATTAACCAGTTCTTTAAGAAACATGAACATCACAACACAGCACTGTCTCACCCCACTTACAAGTTCACAGGTGATTAGTGTAAGCCTGACAACAGGTGTTCAGGTTTCAACTCTAAATCTGCTCTAAAAMCATTTTGAAATAAATATTCCTACTTTCCATGTCTCGAAAGAAGTTCCCTCCCTATGTCAAAAATAAACTTCATTTTTAGGCCAGAATGTCGTCTTATCACAACTCACAAAAGCAGTATGAAAAACKTATCTCATTCTGGAAAGCCTTTAATTTGTATATACATTTTGCCTCAAACTTAAAAGGAAAAACCAAAAAAATCCCCAACATTCTAGACTAGCACGTTATTGTGCCAGAAAAATTGACAATTTAATTTGTCTAAATTTAGCACGTGGGAGGAAGCACATTTTAGTGGAGCCTAAAAATATAGCTTCAACCTTAAATTAAAGGGACAAGTAATTTCCCATAAGTACMACAGCTTCTCCAGAAAAGTTTTTCGCACGGTTTTGCAAGTCAGCTTAGTACTTTTTATAGATACAGTTCAAGGTCAAGGGGCAATCCTAGTTCATACAGCCTGACCTCCTGTACATCAAAATGCTGTGACATTTCATTTGATTACTCCTGGTTTGAGCCCAATAATCCATAATAAACTATGGCAGAACCCCTAGTCTTGATGTAAAGATTCAGAGAGACRGATAATTCACCATTTCCTTTGGTACTTGATCCTAATGCTCACAGATCAGTCCATTACTCACTATTTCTCCGTCTACATAGGTAAGGATTGTTTGGGCCCTTTCTTGTATTTGTAAAAGTAGTGCTGATTTGTCGGTTTCTGAGTCCTGAAGTTTCTCAATTCTTCCACTTCTTACTAGCTTCACTTAATATGCCTTTACTTCTTAGCTGTAAAGCTTAGCATCTGACTGAATCAGAATACATAATGTTTGAATACAGGCAGGATCAGTATAGATAATTCTATATTACTCCCTGCCCTCATTATTTACCGCTTTAGTAATCTTTGTGTCATTTGCAAATTTTATCACAGTTCCATGTACGTCAGATCAATGATGAAACTGTTAAATGGTGTCAAGCACAGTGCTGATCCCTATGGAGCTGCACTCTATTATTATGACTAATTTTTTAGGTTTGCCAGTTGGCCAGTTCTTAATCCCTTTAACTTGTGCTTCACTGATACAGGGCAGTGCTATTTTTCAAACTGCAATGTCACGCAGTGCGAAGAACTGTCTGTCTAAAAGGGCTGTTACAGCTACACCTTAACCTTTATCAGCCAAACCTTTGAACTTCTTTAAACACTGAAACAGAGCTTGCTCAAGATTCAGTTCCTGTAAAGCTATGCATACTGAGAATTACATCCCTATGCTTATTTCTTTGTAAATCAGTCTTTTGAAAGATTCCCAATATCCTTCCCAGGACTGATGTCTGGATGTTCAATCTGCAGTTATTCCAAGTCCCTCCATGCCTGTCTCCAGAACAGAAGATTTCTGAACAGAAAGCTTGTAGAGACTTGGAATAACTACAGATTGAATATCTGATTTTACTATGTTCTTACCGTGTCATCTCCTGAACAGAAACAGACGTGGTAAGAACAGTTCACAGTGCAAGTGCTGATGCATTAACACAAGTTAACGACACGACTTTTTTGGTAAAGTCTTAGGGTATTAGGATACAGAAAAAATGCCTTTCAAATTTATGTCCACTATTCGCATCCTCAATCTACAAATCAAACTGCTTTGTGACAGAGCTAAGGCTGTTGTCTTTCCCCCTCTCTCAGAGAACTATACACACCTCCAGCTTAATAAGAGAACAGCACAAAGAGTTTTCTGTGAAAACATTAATAAGTACGAAAAGAAAAAAAAGCCATGAAGCTATCCATATTTGATTAATTTGATTGATTCTAATAGCTACAAACAAGTATTCATTACCCAGTGCTGTTGAATTTTTAAACAAAGACCCCAAAACATGCCATCCCTCTTAATGCTGCGTTGCACCTTCCTCCCCTACAATCAGTCCTAGAGCAGACTGCAACTCAACGTGAGTGAAGGCAGCAGACTGAGCTGTATGTAATTACCCATTTGATCCTATTAAGACACGGAATTCTAAAATTACAAGGCTGAGGACTGTGCATTGGTACACTGCCATATACGTAGGTACTCAAGCAACTTCAGCCTGAAAAGCTACCTACAGCTAGTAGTTCAACTCCTCTAAAACAAACAGATATGTATTACTTAACACAGCGCATTACAATGATAGAACTGTTACACACAACTTCATTGCTTTCAACAAGGTGAACGTAGAGAACAGTACAAAGTAAAACTCTAGGAATATAAGACAGGCAAATATATAATTTCTTTTTAATGTCATTAATGAGCACATTAATGCATAGGTATTAATTTGACAGGAATATATAAAATACATGTGTGAATTAAACCTACTTGTGAGGAGATTCAAGAACTTGATCTTTCATTGTTTGATTGATTCTACACAATCATTTATAATGAAAATTATAACAGCATAACCCATGTTACAAAATTGAAGCTCAGAGAAAAATATTCAGCACCACAGAAGTGTACAATAAACTGTCAGAGCAGAATTTGGCACGTTGTGTTAACAGAAATAGTAAGATACTTAATTTACAATCCCAAAGAAATCTGGCTATTTATCTCAACTCATCAGGAAAAAAAAACTTCATTCTGAAAAAAGCATGCACATGTTACCACAGCTTTCAGATAAACATATCTATCAATCATTTTATGCTCATTTATATCACTTGCTCCTTTGCTACTTCATTAATAGACGTCAATAGTCTTCTACTATTCAAATAAAGTGCAGAATTATTAATCATATATAACCTACATTTACTTTTTAAACATTTTTTCTGCTAACTTCAATATATTTGTGCAAATCCATTGTTATATTAAGCATAAAAGACAAGTAGCTCAGAGTCATCTAAGAACCAGGTCTCCAAAATGTTTTACACCAGGTCTCCAAAATTTGACTGTCCATCCTCCTCCCCAAAGGACAGCCCGCTCCCTCAATAAGGGGAAAGAGCAAGCTTGTAGCAGACTCTGAACTTTATGCTCTCTTGATCGAAGGACTTCCAAAGAAGTAAAAAAAGAGGAAAAATAGGAGAGATGAAGGCATTCAGTTGCTACCAGTTGGAAGTTTTATTAAGAATAACACCTCCACAGCTGGAGAAACACAMAAAGATCAAGCTATGAGGTAGCTGATATCCTGTTTACATTAAAGCCAGAGCTACTYCAACATCTTATTCTTCTAGATATTCTAAAATGTAACGTCTTGGAAAAATACCCTCCATTAGTTGCTTCCTGTAATGGAAGTGAAGAATGACCAACCAAGAAAGAAAATTTTTTTAAAAGATTAAAAATCAAACTTTCCTGGCAAATGCAAATAACAAACAGTATTCTTAACAACCACAACTACCTGAACATCCAGCAAGAGCTCAGAAACTGATACCATTGCTCTGCTGAGTACCATATAGCGGCTAAAGCCTCTTGAGTAGGTCCGTAAAAACATTTTCATGGGAGGCAAGGAGACATGATGGGGGTCAGAGTCTGAATCATGGGGGAAAAGGTTAATCTTCATTCTAACTGTAATTAAGCAATTTTTTTTTTGCACAAAAGAAAAAAGTAAAAATTCACAGTAGCATGAAGTGAATCGAGTATCAACTTCAAATTACATTTTTTGTTTCATTTGGAGATCACCTCATCCCTTTTAATATTACCAGGAAAATGACATTTGAAATAAAGTAGTAAAAAAATTTTAATTATAAAACAATTATTTTCTACTAACCATAGAAATAATATTAAAAATCCCATTCCTTCCTCAGAAAGCACTATCCAAACTAATTCAGAAACATATCTGGTTGGAGGAAGGAGAAGTGCAGATATACTTTTGTCTTAAAAGCTGTCCTAGAGGCACCTTTTGTTTCAGTGGCGAGAATTAAGTTCCATGGGTCTTTGGCWTACAATGTTAATAATCAGTTAGTAAGGATTTTTGCGAATGTTCTTGGACTGCCAAACTAGTGTCTCGGTTATACATAAAGACATCGGCAGCACGGAGCGAGGCAGAAGTACTGAACTTTAAAGCCACCCACGTACCAAGCCCCAAACCCTGCTACCCKGAGCCGACCTCGGAAGCAGCAATGACAGCTTACGTCAGATGGCAACACACCATCAGGCGGTAAACCCACTGCTTGCAGTATTAAGCTAACGCTTTGAAACGCACACACAAGAAGCAAGGACATAACACYATCAAGTTGGTATGGTAAAGGTCTATTCTTCTCCTAAAGTTAAAAAAAATGACCTCTCAGAAAAACAGTAGTTAAGAAAAATGTTCAAAAACTTCTCCTACAGCTATACTTTTTTCATATGACAGCCATCAACAAGGTTACACAGATGTACACATACAATCTGATATTAAACGCTTCCTGCTAGTTGACTTCAATTGATTTCCAGTATTTCGTATTTCCAATGTGTTTATGCCTACTCATCTCATGAAGGAATTTGAACAGTGCCAGTGAATCTGTGACACTACTGAATACAACATGATACTATTTATGTTTATTAACAGCTTAAAGAAAGTGTGTTGAAATAGAAAATGGGAACTTATATTTTCATGGCTTACTGCACTAGGCTAACCTAACTAGCTTTTTATGTATATAACTTTGTATATACTGTTACGGTGCTGCTTGAGCAAATAAAGGATTTGTTTAAAACAAACATTAAAAGCCGAATAAGGTGTAAAATAAAGCAACATTAAAATACAAACTTCTCAGTTTAGTTAGTAGAACGATTAACAGAGAACAAGACATATTATCACCAAAATTTAGATACAAATATGTAAATATCAGCTAATACGGATCACTGCCAACATTTAGTGAAAGAATATCCAAATAGTCTAGTATGATACTATACCACATATGCAGCCTTTGCAAAAACAAAGAAGTCAAAGTTAAGGAGGGTGAGGAGTACCTTGGTGGAATTTAAATGCTTTGATCTGACAACTAGGTTTGAATTCTAGAAACTGCAACAGGATTTATGACCCATATAAGAATTCAGCTCCCTTTGTACCAAGAATAATATTCTTTATTAATGAAACAGCAGCACAGTACAATTGACAAGCATAAAATTATGCAGAAAAATATTACCGAGACTGCTAAAAGAAGGAAGAAACTGAGAACAATAAGCTTTATGTATTATCCTAAACAAGTCCACCCTGTAACACAATACAGTCTGTAAATGACATCCAGCTCCAACATGTCAGAATTTGTCCTTTTTTCATGGTGGATGGATAGATATTTGTAATGGACATTTGTCTGGGACCAGGAATGCAGGAAATAACTTCATCAGTGTTTGCCTGAAGTCGAGCGTAGCTAGTACTAACTTTATCTAAATCCAGTATGAGTTGGTTCAGAGCACAGCAACACAGCATCCTCGTCAAAGAAATAATAGAAACTAATCCTTGAGGAGCTCCATACTGCCAGGTCACTGCTTCCCCGACCGCAGCCAGCAGTCACAGATAACTCCGACATCTACAGCAGCACAGGTAAGTCTATTATAGCTCCGGCTGTACCAGCCTAGAGCATTTGGAAGCAGCCACCTCAGAGAGTAGCCACAGCCCCAATCCCAACGAAGGCGGCACATACACAGTCCTATCAAGACTAAAAGTCAAGTGGGATTGATTGTCACATCCTTGACAATTTTACATCTCAAGCTTGTACTTCCACAGCACAATTTTTCAAAAAGCTTATTAATACTCCACCAAACACAGATGGATTTTAGATGACCAGAAGCATATTCCCAACACCATCTTATCCACCAGTTCTGCCAGTCAACCACCRAATAAAAAGCCTTTTTCACAGAACAAAACTCCAACTTTCCGAAGCTAACCCACCCTGCAGCCTGCCCTTTTAGTCGCTGAGCAGTCTGGTTGTTCTGCAAAGTGCAGGACCCTTAAAAGCTGCGCCTCCACACAAAAAACAGAACTGCGAGCAGGACTGCCCTCTTCTATCTGTGTGCCCTTGCAAATTGAGTCTGTTCCCATCTGCCCAACAGCCCCAAGGTCAGCATAGCAGGGATAAGAACTAACTAAAATGTCACAGGCAAGGCAGACACTACAAATAGCCGTACAGGTTCAGCAAGTAAGCATAGAGCATATGGATTTCAGGTGCACTTCAGCGTGACGCAGTGATCGTACAGGGGTAAACAGCATCTAACTGTGGCTTACACAGTTCTCTCTGCTTTAATAAAAATGGAAAAGTGAATATAGAATTTTAGCCTGACTGTATGTTTAAAGTCTATTCTATAAAAATGCCCTTAAAATATTAATGTAGTCACACTTTTTTGTTTGGTGGTTTGGTTTTTTTTTTAAACTAGTTCATACATCTAAATAGAGAATTAAAAATTTTGGCACATGCAGGTTTGAAATGCTCTTTGGAGCACCATACACAAACCAGTAGGTGAAACACACTCGTCCCTATCTTTGATAGATACTTTAATAGATAATAGTTAATTTATTGAGCCAAATATTATTTAACATTATAATAATACTGTACATTAATGCTATTCTTCATTTTATTTAACAGTTTATGATGTATAAGCCRGAGGAGCCTGGGATAAAAATTAAGACATTTTTAAAAAAAGAGGGGAGAGTAAAGCAATTTCTTACCAGTTAATTTTATCTTCTGATTTTTGTTAAGCCTGGCAAAYGATGGTTTTATACTTCCTCACATCAGAAAATCCTATTACAGGAATTTCTCCTCCTTAACATTTCCCACATTGCCTACCTAGAAGTTAAAATAGGAAAAAATAAAAAACGTGGTGTCTCTGTCCTATAAAACGTCCATCCTGTTACACCCTTACAGCAGAGACCAGAGAGGAAAACCTGAACACCAGTGGAATGGAATGGAGTGATGCTTTCACTAGCTAGGTAGAAAAGATCAAGATCTGCCTTATTTTTTCAAAGATGCTTTTCACCATCTGTGCTCATGACAGTTTTATTATGGGTCAACAAATGGCCTTTTTTGAAATGTAAAATTAATTTGCACTGTGTTGATAAAGCAGACTGGAGAACAGACACTTCTTACAAAACCATCATCTTATAGTAAGTATTCTTTTTTGTATAATAAATCAATATAGATGGTTGTCACAGAAGTGCAACATGAAGCACTTACAAAAAGACATGTAGATGACCACATAGGGACACAAGCGTGGATAAAGCATTGTATATTTTTTGCCAGAAAAATAATTAAAAAGAAAAAAAAAGGAAGATACTTGCACATACATTCACAGAAATACAGATGTACCACTTCAGTGGAGGGGAGGAAATCATAGTGTTATTTGTCACATCTCTGTGCTAAAAGATATTTTTTTTTCTCAAAAAAGCGAAATTAAACTCTATCTACAACTATCCTGAATATCTATCTACTTTGCAGTCCACAACATTTTTTTTTAGCAAATGTATTTTGCTGTGTACTTATTGTTTCATTTTTACAGTTTTCTAATAATGGGAATTGTAATAATTTCCATTTTCAGCAAGTATCAAGTAAACTTCCCATTGCTGTGTCACTCTCCATCGTTGGTTTATAGCCTGTATAAGCCAAAATGACTTTCTATTTATAGAAAAACTGTACTAAATACTTATAGAAGAAAAATTTAAAACAAAACCCATATATTCCCAAATAATGTATTTGAAACATTCTTTTTATTTTTATGCGCAGACCTAAGCTTAGAGCATTCTGCCTCTCTAGCAAGAAGAGAGATTATCGCTATCACAAGAAATACTGTTCCAATTCTACTTAGGTGTTAGCAATGTTATCAGCTTCTACAAGAGAAAGAAAATTCAGGGGTGGAGTTTGGCAAGCTTTAAAATAAATGTTTTTACACTTGAATCTTAGTATAAAGCTTACAGACTTGATTCAACGTTGATTAATGGAACCACTATGCTTCAACTCTCAGCTAAATCACAGTTAGAAGGCAGATGAGAAGATATAGTTATGCTTATGTTACAGAAATTCAAGCATTTTTGTCCAATGAATAGCTATCAAACATCTTACTCGAGTTTATCCATCAGATATGGGAAATATTCATGTGAAAGTGAACTAACAATATGCAACAGGAAGGAAAACAAGTTGAAGGATAAAATATTGCATTTCTGTAACATATGATTGTGTAGCACTACCTTCCAGTAGTTTCACGACATTAACACAATCTCTTTCTCATCAGAATATGGATTTTTACGATGAAAGTCTCTATGTAACACTAATATTTCTATTATGACCTGAGGGAATATACTGTAATAATATTAGAAATCTTCATTTGTTTCTTCATTCAGTGATTCAAAGTTGATGTCCTGGTTTAAACAGAATTAAATGTCTAAAAAAAATTTTACTTATGGGCTTTATGTATATTATATGGGCATTATGCTTATTATGCATATTATAAGCCCTTTTAACTTCCTCTACATAGACCAACATCACAACTCACTTACTGAAAGAAGCTAATAGTCTCTGAAACAAAACTATCACAGCATTGTAATCATTTACCCGTTATCCTAAGGTCACAGCAAAGATGTTGCATCATGGAGCAGTACATCAGTGGGAGCCAAAGCACTGAGGGCGTGCTTCTTTCTAAATGCTGGACAGCTAATAAAAGACTCAAGAGGCAATAGAAGAGCTCTTGTACTAGAAACATGAGGTCAAGAATCTGGAATCAGGCTAAAAATCTGTTAAATAATAGCAACGACAGATTTTCAACCCTGTGAAGCTCAATTCTTGCCATGTATGCACTCTTCCTTCTACTCTCTTCAAATGAAACATAAAAACAATCCAAAAGCACGCAGACAGATTACTCCACTTTCAGACGCAGGGTGAAGCCCGTGGCTGCTGCCTGAGGACCTCTGGAGAATTAAAGGGCTAAAGAGTATGAATCCCCCTCCAGTTCTTGAGAAAATGGGGGTGAGGGGGAAAGATGATGAGCCCCCCTTGTTCTCCCCCTCACTGAGCCCTAACCTGGTCTCTTCAAGGATCAGCTAACCCCATCTGTCACCTCTCGGGTACCTTTTACAGTCTGAGATGCCCCGACCGCACTGTAAATTAGCAAGTCAATTTGGCCCTCAAAAGATATGTATTTGCAAGGGTTAAAAGAATTTTAAGGATTTTAAGTCATACTTTCCATTGGGTAATCATTACTCAGCTTGAACTCCTGATGGTGAACTCCTTGACACTAACGAGCCTACATCTGTTCCTCTGACTCAAAATTACTTTGCTCTATGAGCTACCTTTATTAGCAGACCAATGACCATAATGAATTTTTGACAATGGACAGCTATTCAGCACAAATCAACTTAAGCAATTCTTCCATCAAGTTTAACTGTATTGTGTTAGAGGAAGCAACTGATTGCTACTGTAAACCTGCGCCTCCCAGGCAAGCTGATTTCTTCTCATGCACAATTTAAGCAACCAAAAAGCAAACAAACAAAAACCCCACACTCTGGTTATGGATAGCCAGATCTATCTGTTATCAAGTAAGCAGAAAAAAAAATTGTTTCACTGAAAGTCACAAGGTTAGGTTATAAAGCAGATTAATTAAATGAAACAAAAATGTAAATACTAAAAGCAACCCTGAACTACATAATTTAAATGACCTACAGACGTAAAGATACTAATTGGTCCCAATTCAAATTTACTGTAAGTAAAAATGCGTATGGAAGTCCAAGTGTTGCTTTTTCTCCAGAAGTGTTGAAATKATTTGGCAGCTGGCTGTAGAGGATCCATTTCTCCCTCTGTGCACAGCTTTTAACAGTAGCAATACTCATATGAACAAAATGGAGAGACTGGAGCAAAACATTCTGTGCTTACCTATATTCAGTCAGGACTTGAGAGAGCTGGTAAACTTTATGATCACTGACAAAGCTCMAAAGCTGATGTTTTCTCTTGGTTGTTTTGTTCAAGTGACCACAAATTAAGTGGTAACACCTTGTTTCTATCCATTTCAAGTAGGTTATAACCACTGAAGTTTACAGATATACTTCTTATGTTTTATATACTTAACAGCAAATGGAGTAACAAATAGGTACAGGAAAAAAACAAGCTGTATGTCTTGTGGTATTTGAAATATGGTATGCATTATGCACTAACTTCCACAGAAAAAAAAAAAAAGCCCCTCTAAATTCACCTGCAGCTTTCAATCTCAAAATAAAGCCATCTCCTTCTCATCTTAATAATTTTAGACTCCCCTTTACACCCCAGCTGTAGAGCACAGGATGGTGATGACACTTCAACKCCAAGGTACATACTCAAACTCAGAAGCAGAACATGAGGTGAAATTTATGGGTCAGATATGTCAAAAATACGTTATGAAAAATCATTTCCTCTTACTAATAGTTTCTGAAGGCTCATAAGCATTGTCAGATCTTTTCTGAATTCAAACCACAGTGCTGATCTGGATATTTATTTACATATACATACATATATATTSCTTATTATATGTGCAGATGCTGAAATATATTTGTGTAAAATGCAACCTATAAACCCCCAAGACACAGATACTGCTGATGTCTGACACTTGACAAGGTCTAAAAGAGTCAGGATAAAGGATTCCAAAATTTATTTCAAGAGCATTTCATAAGATGTCTGAATTTAAAAAAATCATGGTTACCAAATAGGCAGCTGACAGTTATTTCTTGTGTAATGCATTTCAGAAATAACCTAACACGATCACAGTATCCCCAAACCTTACATTCTCATTAAGAAGTGAGCAGGTGGGTTTCAGAGTACATGAAAGCATCATGCTCCTAGCAGAGGTAACCTTTTTTGTCCTCATTAGGATGAGTGATGACAGCAGTGAAGAAAATGAAGCATTTTCTCTTTTCTTTTTCCTTCCTTTTCCCAGTACAGTAACAATAACCAGCAGAGAGGATTCTTTGCAGCAGATGAATAGATCCACACTGGTTTCATGGTTTAGTTTATTAGACAAGAAGTATCCCAGGTATTTCTATCTTGTGTTTGACTCAGGATGACATAAAAAGAAAATGCTGCTTGCTATTGCAGCATTTGATCCAAAATTCTTCTTTCATCTTGTTCTTATAACTTTGCATTTTGTCTTTCCCTCTGTCATTCTTTCCAACATGCTGCAGGATACAAATCAAACAGCATACCACCAGAAGGGCAATGATTGCAAGACTAATAGAACACACCAACAATCGTATGACAAAAGACAGGAACTAAAGTTAGGGAAGACCATCCTTGCGTAAAATCAGCTGGACACTTAATTCAAAGTGAAATTGTAAGGAAATCAGAAAAACCTGGTAATTAAACCAAAAAAACCCTAGAATTTATACTAGCGATTTTAACCTTCTCCATGACAACTCATGTTATCAGAAGTAAATACATTTACACACATGCACAAATGCACCCTCCTAATATTTCCATCTTTCTACACTAATCATTATATATAGCTTCACTAACACTCCTACCTTCCCATAGAATGTAGAAACTGGAAGGCATGTGCYCGATGGGCCACTGTCAGGCTTACTGGGTCATTCTACTCTGTTAGAAAACRTGCAAGAATATTATCTAAAAGTCTGCACAAGGAGAAAGGACAATAACTCCATACTGTTTCACAAGTTAAAAAAAAAAAGTCATACTTCCTAATCTCACTTCAATTTTTTCTTATTCTCATCAATTCCCTGTACAATTCTTCTGCCTGCTCTTCAGTCCTCACGTAAATGGCAGAATAGACAGAATTTGTGCAACATCCCAGGTCTTTTCATTAACAACACAGCCACAGACCACTGGCTGCAGCAAACTGCTGGTGTGGATGCAGTAACAAATGCAAGGACAGGGAGAGCTTTTAGACCTCTTCAGTGTCAGAAACCAGGGATAATCATGGCCCATTCTTCTCGGCCTAGGGGAGGAAAGTCAGGGGGTTCTCTAGTTTGTTCCAGCCACAGGTACAGCAAGGGAAAGAAGGAGGGAAGAGTACAGAGGAGCTGATTCAGTCTCACAAATCATCTATTTAAGAACAGAGAGGATTCAGTCTCACAAATCCTCCATTTAAGAACAGAGAGGAACAGCCCATTGCATTTCCATTCATCATTATTTAATTCAATCTTCCCTCTACCAGTTTTTCTGCAAGCAGCAGGCTGAAAGGTCATGTAAGAATATATGTGCTGCTGCAAAACCTGCAGAAATAAGGGATGGCCAGAATCAAAACAGATAAGCCCCAAAATCAGCCAGAACCCAACTATGTTAAAGTACAATTGCAGCTCATATGTAAAGTTAAAATTTTGTTTAGAAATGGTTTTGATTCAAAGATTCACAAATAACATTGCACCTTCAAGAGTTCAGAAGGCAAAAAATCCAGCACTCTCTAACATGATGATAACAAGAGGTCTAAGATATGCCCAAAAGACTGAGGCTGTAGGCACTGCCATAGTAAAAGAGAACCAACAGTTCAAGGTCGTGAAAAAAATATAGTTGATACTAAATACTCTGCAGCATATCATAAGCAAGGAAAAAAATTTTTATTTTCTSAATTTCCTAATGCTGAAATACAGTTCCTGTTCAAAAATTCTCATAAGASTTATTCTAGTTTTGAAAAAAGACATATTTTGTTTTCAATTAAAATAAAAAGCATTCATTTTGTTTACAAACAGCAGTGACAAAAGCAAATATTTGCAAAATAATTGTGCATAAGAAAACAAAATAGGTACTAGCATTAATTCCTACTAATACAGAATGCTAAATAGGCTGCCTGAAATTAATTTAAAAATATTAATTACATTCAGTCACAGGACCATAAAATTAAGCCGTCTAACATATCAACACTTGAAAAACACACTTGAACATAATTCCCTAGTGAGCAGTGGTCTAAGCTATCAGCTTCTGTAAAATTTAACCACCACCACCTCTATCCATAGAATTTCAATGATAGCACTTGGTTAACAGTTCAGGGAGTTAACAGCTACAACATTGCTTTCCTCAATCTATGGGCAGTTCCAGCACTTCTCCTGTAGCTTGGGATATTGATGAATATTAGAATGAAACAATTAACAAAGACTAGTTTCATAGCTCTTGTTCAGAAACATGCGGGAGGTTTTGTAATTTATTTTTTTATGCTGCAGCTACTGCTTCAGCAAGTCATAGARTTGGACTCAAATTTTTCCTTGAGAGAAGCACAGAGTATGAGGAACAGAGAGAATAGCACATCCATCTTCTCTTGCCCTCACCTATAGGCAGGAGGCTTTGAAGGAGAGGGTAAAGACATAACAGTAGTTTTGCATCCTCACAGATTTTGAGTTGAAGTAGGAGAGGCCATTGTGCTTTTCTTGAACCATCACATTTTTTGAACGCCTACCTGCCTGAAGTGGCTATAAAAGTTGAACTCTTGTCTTTACAGACAGCACAAGATATGTCCAAGGGTGTGGTACGGTAGGAACACCACAGCGCGCTCTCTTCTGATGGGAGAAGTAAAATTCTTTATAAAGTACTGCTTCTAAACTCACCTGCCATCTACTTTCATCCTTTTCCTCCCCTTCATCTATTTTTGGCTGAGTATGTCAATTTTCTACCCCAATAAATAGAAGTACCTCATACATTATGCCGTTACTGGAATTTAGGGTTTAACTAATATCATTTCAGATCTCGAAAACCCAATCAAGCTCTTGGTAACCTTTCCTTTTCTATTTACCACATTATACAACGTTCAAAACATTGAAGCTGAAGCTTCAAGTTCAAGGTTGCAGACCATCTTTAATCTTCTATTAATATTACAGGAGAGCAGTTCTGGAACATTATGGTCCTTTAATTATGAAAAATTAGTAATGATTAGCATGGCCATATTTTACAAATAAGACTGTGCTCTTACTTCTGCAAGCATAATTGGTAGTGTTCTTGTAAAATTTGGTTTGCTAAATCCACTGGAGTGGAGGGACTCCATAATTCCCTTTTACACCAACTTTCACAATTTCCCAGCTGTCTAGCTCTCTACATTTGTCATGACAGACAAAGTTAAATTAAAAATTCTAAACCATCACCCTAGGGCAAAGCTTGATAGAAAAGTGTAGAGCAATACTCTTTAAAACCAGTAACAAAATATATCCCAACACTATAGAGAAAACACACTGTAATTTTTCTGTGTGCATTTACTACCCTAACCCTTTTTAATAGATGCAATTTTCATGAAATCTAATCACAACGCACAACTCAAATGGGTGCCTCACACTATTCTTTTTTTGAATAGTCTAATTCAATTGGTCACAGCAATGGAATCTCGTATGCATGCAGGCATGTGTTTAGGCACAGAGGTTAGATGTCACATCTGTGATTGATAATGTTTGTTTTGTGCTCTGCTTTTCAATAACTCTTCACTTTAAGCAGCATTTTGCTTCTAAACAGGAGTGGGCGTAAGGACACTCAGCATAATGGAATGGGCCAGGTTTAATTCCTTTAATCACTTGGTCAGGGCAACAGAATTAACTGTCCACATCTGTTCCCTCCGAGCGCACACACTTAGTTCTCCCTCTTATGCAATAAAGGAGTGCGGGGTCATGATGCCACATCTAGCCTGCCTTTTCCTCCAAAACTGAATCCACAGGGAGAACCCACAGACTGACTGTGGATCAACACAGACTGATTTTGGACCACAAACTACTTGTGATGTGGCAAAACCAGCTCAATCTTGAGCCTCAAGAGTAACTTTTTATATAATGCTATATGCGTCCCAAGGAAAAAGCAGAGCTGTTGTGCTACTTTTAAACAGACAGACAAATAAAAAAACCACACTAAAACCCTGAGAAAAAATGGTTGCTTATTGAAGGTGGTCTTGATAGACCACTGAAAACGGAGTGTAACTGCACTCGTAGTTAGGGTGATCAGTTCAAACAGGTTCATAATAACCAATTTAATCACAATGGTAAAGATAATGTTCAACATCATTAGTCACACTGATAGAGCACTCTGGATAGCTGCTTAACAAAGTCCAGGGAGGGTCAGATTCAAAAGAAAATTTGCAAAGGGATCATTTAAAATCACAACTAATTCAGACCCATTGGTTCATGCTTCTGGTTCACCTCTGAAACCCTGTGTTTCTGTACCGCTGAAAGCAAGATGATGGAGGTCAACTGCTCCAAGCCCCTGCTGTCTGCAAAATGGTGACTACCATGGTGCTCAGTCTCAATCTGGAGCCAGTCATGAGCCACCTATGCTCACCCACTTTTGACATTTGTATCAGCTATGCTTGCTTAAGGATGAATAGACACAGAAATATTAAGTTTAGGAAAAAACCCAACAGAGTTCATGCTGGGAAACAAACACTGAATCACCAAAAGGGGAAGGGAGGAGTCACCAACAGCCAGGGAAGTACAGGGAACAAAACATGGAGTACCAGACAGGGATCTTCAAGAAAGTGACACAACCCATTAATTTGTAGGAGCAGCCGCACTATTTTCTGGTATAAGAAATAAACTAGTTTTGGAGACAAACAAAACAGCCTTCTCCTTTAAGATCAAGGACTTCACAACAGGATTGGCAGTAAATGCTACATTTCACCAAGAAGTCGTTCTCTGCAAGAGGCATCTTAAGGCGTACTGGATGCAAAAGGAGAGACTGCCAGGAAAAYCTACAGGTCAGCTGACAATAGGAAGGTGAGGGAGAACTTCCTGAATTTATTTCATTAAAAACTGATTAAGAATCTTTTTCCTCACTTACCCCCTCTGCAGCAACATTTGTGTTGTTTCGTTTGGATGCTGTGACTACTTTCAGCTGGCGTTTTGTCCTTTGCCTGACCTGAGCTAAGGGTGATTTCAAGATAGCAGGTTAAACACAAAATAATCCCCTCTCAAGGCTGTGGCAGCCCATGAAATGAGGCAGGAGGTAGGACACCTCTTAACTCGCTAGTACACAATATTCCACAGGGTAATCCATGAAACCGGAGCCTGAACGTGCCCGTGCAGGAGCCCTGCGGGCCCGGAGGGAGCTGGCATCCCAGGGAACAGGAGAGCAGCCAGCGCAGTCCGGGGAGCAGGGGTGAAGCACCACGGCACTGGGCACCAGGCGAGGCAGCAGGGAGCACACCTGAGCCCAGAGCCCCTCCSGAGTTTGCCGTATCAGCGCTGAAGCCTCATCCTCCGGGTAACTGCTACCAGCTTCCACACAGGCAGAACCCAAGGCAACGGCACTTCAAACCTGCCTGTGGACCTCTGATTTTATCACTATAGTAAATAATAAAGAAGTGCAAATGAGGATGATAATATTGCTTGTTTTACATGCAGAAGGTCAGAGAGCACGAATTAGTTGCTCTCCTGTGTAGGCCACTGCTGGCTCTCCGACGGGGAAGAGCAGACTACAAAGGACACTGTTTCCCCCCTCGGAGTTAAGCAGAGACACGTGGTGCTGTGATTCTGCCTCGTCTCGTCCATGAGCCCACTAACAGCCAAGGAACGCGTAGGAGAAAATAATCAACTACTGTCTGGAGATAAGCAACATATTATTTCTCCAGGGAGCAAGTGGGGGAACCAGGATGCAACAGCTGTTTTCAGTCACACTATTTCTGCCTTGGGCTGCTCCCACTACATACAGTGCCTTACTATGGCTTGAAAGGAATAGCCTCTATTTATAAATATAGAGAGATAAATAGATATGTCTGTGTGCGTGTGTGCATCTGGTTGTAATGCAAAAGTAAGGAGAAAATATCCTTCCCACACACATTAATACAAAAGCAAAGAGAAAATATCCTTCCTACATACGAGTATTTTAAAGTGTGTGTGCTAGCATATTTTTATTTTAGAAAACTGGTTACTTCATCATTGGATTGTCTCCTTACTGCACTTAGCAGTTTGAAAAAACAAATGCATGAATTCAAATGTAACTCACAGGACAAACAAGTATTTATTTGAATTTTTAAACAGCCTGGTGATTTCTCTTCTCCATTTCCTACTATAATATAAAACATGTTAAATGGAAAAATGTGTTATGAATGCAAATCCTCTGTAAGTGAAAGTGTATGGAAAGAGAATTAAGCTATTGAGCAAAGTCTAAAATAATTTTTCTACCAGCACAAATGAAAAGTAATGTTGCCAAAAARTAAACATACCTACAAAACCAGATTTAGGCAATAATTCAAATCCTCTGACCTGTATATTTTTGTAAATCGATCTAGAATTCATCCAGTGAACACTTAAAGATAGTGCTTGAAACAACATTTTTTCGTAACTGGAACTTTTAGAAACACTTGCTACAATATTGTGATGTGTATCTAAAAGAGTGATACGTTTAATAGCATTCAGTCATCATATAATTACGCACGCTGTATACAGCAACCATTTAACAATGCAGCTAAGCCAATTTAGGACAATATGCTCATCCACTAAGCTATTACAGCTTAGAATGACGTTCTTATCCACTTTAAAGTTCAACTTAACATTAATTGTTTAACACTAATAGAGTTCTGATTAAATAAAGTCAACAAATTAGAATGCTATGGTTAATTGTAATTAATGTTGCTGTGTGTAAAATCCTACTTTCATAAAGAGTAAGATGGCAAAGAAGATAGCTTTTCATTTTGCTAATGACGTTTGAATTCTTCTACTGCAAAACAACTACTTACCACTACCATCTTCACCCAAATAAAAAATGGACAGACAAAAATTAAGAATTAACAAAGAACCTACATTTCGTAGAAAAAATACTCTTACTGTCATTATTGAGTTCATAGCAAGGGCATCCGCATTGTAAGGCTTTCCACATATTTCTGTACAGACACACCCACAAATATATATATATAGTAAAGGCGACACACCTTCTCAAGAACCCTGATTTATACGGTTTCTATCTGCAATTTACTGTCTTCTTTTCCCAAGTCTGTGTTCTACTTCTTTCTCTCAAGTTTCTATATTCAACTCAAATCTGGGAGGGGAAAACAAAACAAAACAACCCACAACAAAACAAAATCAAAGCCAAATAATACAAAGGATTTTCATCTTTATCTATCTGCCTGTATCTCTCGGTTATATAATCACAGCTGTAATCTCTCGTAAATGCAGACTCAATCAGATAGCACAATAATGCTGGGGAAGATCTCTCAAAGCTGTGATGTGTTGTAGAATCTAAACCGACTGTTAAAGCTTCAAAAAGTTTCCATCAAATGAACAGATGGGGATGCAATCCTTCAAATCTTCTACAACAGTAAGTGTAGCGAGACCATGAAACGTTAGCTTCTCGATCATCTGTCTCAAATATTGGGAAGAAAACCCGAAAGATAAACGTTTTCCTCATATGTTTCTCCAAAATTATGTGTACCAAAACATATCCTCTTAGGTCAAATAACGAGTACTTGTTTGTTTTCTGGTTTGTGACTAAAATATTTTTATATTTACTTTGCTACAATTAAACTGTGAAGTTTCTTGTATATGGTGAGACCATATGCATTTGTCTTCCTGAAGACAATGCAATCGTCTGTTGACATCTGCAGGTCAAGAAATATTTTGTGAGGTTTTAAGAATCAATTTACCCCATGTAATATGAAAACTATGGTCAAGATGTGTGATGTTACCTAATTTTCAAAGTTGTAGCTTAACAGACTTAAAGCTGAACTGTTCCTCCTGAGTTATATCAGGAGATTATCTCATCCACAGAACTAAATGGCAGAAGTTGGAGAAGAGTCCTGAGCATGCAAGACTCTGCAACCTCAAATAGAATGGCGAGTGCTACCATCATCTGCTTTGCTTCTATGTGCTACTGAAGAGATGAAGAGAATGAAGTGTTACCATTAAAGAGAGAAATAAAATGTTAACGTACATAATAAAGTGACTTGAAAACACTAAGGCATTTATACTGTATGAATTCAAGTCACGTAAGCAAAGATATCCTCCAATTAATGGTGATCTCAGTGGATAAAGTCAGAAGCAGCACATTCCAAACAGAGGGTTACTAATGGATCTCCACAAAGCACAGGCTATAAAAGAAAACACTTTAACATAGTATTCACAATTCCTAGCTATCAAAAGGATGCAAGTTGCCAAGAACTGGTCCGGATGCAGCCTTACTTCTTATTAGCAATACACTGGTTAAAACTGTAATACACTGGTAACACTGTTTGCAAAAAATGTAAGAGTAATGACTTCGAAGAAAACAATAGAGAACTTACAAGAAGGGAGCAGACCCAGCCTTTTCTGTTCATACACAAAGAACAGGGAAGTCCAATCTTGTAGTGGTTTATTTAATACTGGATTTAATCCATTTTCCTTGAGTCTGAGGCAGAGCTATTTTCCATGTATTTAGATGTAACACCAGGTGTTCGAACACCACTTGCTAAGCATTCTGAAGACTCTACATTAGGCTGCTCATTTCTATTCAGTAGGGCAGGAATCAAAGCTGACTTAAAAATCCAATATAGCTATCACAGCTTTTTCTTTTTTTTTTTTTTTTTTTAAGTATTATGAAATACTGTCTCTTTGAGAATATATTTTCTGTGAACTGTGAAAGAATGAAAGAAATCTTGCACTCTGAATCACACACAGAATTCATATTTCTTGTAACTTCTTGTTTCTTAACTTCATCACCTTTAACCAAGGTGATAAACCCACCTTTTATGACCAAGCTCCTCTGAAATGATGTGCTTACTATGCAAATTTTAGGTGACACTTGCAAGTGGCCAGGATAAAGAAATACCTCATTTTCTTCAGATCTATCAAAAGAGTTGGCTGCAGGCGAGACTAGATTTTTAAGTCCATTCACGGTGTTTGCTACACTTACCACATCCTTTGTGAGAGAGAAATCATGGCTAACAGGAAGCTTGCATTTTGGTTGTGGAAGGGTATCAGAGTACAACTATCTGGGCTTCAACATTTCACTTCTAAGAACATGCAATAAAAGAAAAGCCCACTCCCAGAGAATAAGGCAATGAGAATAATGGAATAAACCTTGCTTCGCCATTCCATATAGCTTGGAAAAACTCAGAATTCAAAGTGCCAGTAGGTTCAGATCAAGTATGGAAGTTCATAAACTGTTCAGGAAAGACCTGTGACAACACACTTTGGTTTAAAAAGTTCACTCACAATACTTTCTACATCTAATTGGGAGATGCACAGGCATATCCATGTGTATCTAGCCATCACAGTACTTTTCCCGCACTGGCTGCTGTCACAGACAAGGTACTCGCACCTAGACAGATAGATATGTCTGAAGCAGAAAGGCCATCACATTTTCTCATGTTCTGTCAGCTTGTCACAGATTACAGAATGAAAAATCTGTTCGCAGGTATTAGGCATCCACTCTTTAATTTCTCATACAGGATACCGTACCAGTAAAACGATGATGGACAGCACTACTGCATCAAGCGAGAGGAGAAAACAACTCACCCCAAYAACAAATCTAAGAATTCCTACCCTTCTGAATCAGCGTAATTCATTCACTTGGTACTTCATATCATAGATCCATYAGAGGGCTAGACCCCCAGCTGCAGCATGGCAGCCATTTCTCTTATGACAGGCAGGTATTATAAAGGCAACAGATACCAAAATAAAGTGAATCCTGCTGTCGCACAGAACTGGCCCAAGCAGTTCTGCCAACACCATGCCTGGTTCAGGCTGCACCAGCAAAAGGTAAATATTAGATGATGACACCATGTAATGCAATCGGTTTTGACGTGCCTGGGTCATTAGGAAGCAGTGTGAACTGCTCAACAGACAAAACAAGTTCTGTAGTTTTCTGCATCGCAGAGAAGACAAATCCGAGAGATCAGGACCACAACCAGTTCAGAGCCAGCAGGACCATTACCTCTGCCCTCTAACCTGCATTCTTGTCATTCTGCATGGCCGCAAGAGTCAAACGCACCCAGCATCAGCACTGAAGGTTACAAATTCATAGCAGCAGCTGAACAATAYACAAATTTCCTTCTTAACATCTTACTTCAGAAAGCTCCATAAGCACCACACTGAACACATTAACAACACAACAGCTATTCCTTCTCAAACGAGGTGCTAGATAGCTTCATTAAATTCTTCCCACAACATAATCAAGGATTTAACAGTCATTGCGCAAAAATAATCGCTACACTGAAGATGTATGAGAAACCTGTTAGGATAGGTTTTGCCCCAAAAATGCATATTGTGAAAGTGTAACAGAGAAGCAAATTAAAGAGACAAACGTTTTAGAAAATGAGAAAATAAATTAATAAAGCTGTAAGAGCATTTTTTTTAATTCTCTGACATAGTAAATTTAAGACTTGCAGACTTCATGTATTTATTTGTCTAGTTTTGTTGCAGCAGTTAAATGCAACCTAATGAGGTACATATAGATTTTTTTTTTTTCACAGCAGTTCTAACCTGCTTTATTTTTAATTTAAAAAAATTGAATATTAAAACAATATTATGCATGTGTAGTACAATCAAGTACTATATTGTGTTTTGCACTATACTGTGTTTTGGTTTTAAATTTTGAAAGAATACATAACCCTCCCTCTCCAATATACTGAACGGAAAAGGAATTTTTTCAGACCACTCATTAGAAGCCTTTTAATATCTGATGAACATTTAGGGTTTTTTAGAATGTCAGTATCTGTATTCCTTTCCAATTTTCACATACAGATCTTAAACTGGATGTCCTGGTTCCGGCTGGGACAGAGTTAACTTTCTTCCCAGTAGCTGGAGGGGGTGCTGTGTTTTGGGTTTGGCAATGAAAGGAACGCGGATGGCCCATTGATGCTTTGGCTCTTGCTGGGTGGTGCTTGCACCAGGATTTTTCAGCCTCCCAGGCTCTGCCAGGTGCGGGGGGAGCTGGGGGGGAGCATAGCTGGGGGCAGTTGGCCCAGCTGGCCAATGGGGTATTCTATACCATGGGACCTCATGCCCAGCTTAAAAACGGGGGGCTCTGAGGGTTGGGCACGCAGTTCCTTCAGAACATGTGGGGGTGAGCAGTTGCATTGTGTATCGCCTGTTTTGTATATTCTGTTATTGTTGTTGTTATAATTGTTGTTATTACTGTTCTACTTTGTTTTATATCCATTATTAAACTGTTTTTATCTCAACCCACGGGTTTTCCTCCGTGTGCCCTCCTGATTCTCTCCCCCATCCTACCAGAGTGGGGGGGTGAGCGAGCGGCTGCGTGATGGTTAGTTGCTGGCTGGGGTTAAACCACGACACTGGGAAACAATTAATATTTTGGTATGAAAAAGCTCAACAGACATGATAGGAATTATTTAATACAATAATAATTCTATAGTTAAATACCTCCTCTTAACAAGAATTTGTTTCAGACTTTCTCTTCCATCTTCATGGAACCAGTAATCAGAAATTTAACTTCCCACACTTATTTTTTGAAGGAAAGTATGTATACATGCATATCCTTTCAAAAGTTAAACAAATTTACCTCAACACAGGAACAAAATAACAGTCTATATGGTGGTGTGCTTTCTCCAAAACAGATTCTGAGCAGCACRGATTTTATGTGAGATTGTCTGTCAAGTCTTAACTTGAACTATACTTTTGTAGTATTACCCTCACTTTAAACTACTGATTCACAGGAAAAGGCAATTTCATCATTTTTCTTTCAATACTCAAAGATTTGAGACTATTTTTTTTTTAACTTTTATTCTGTGTTTACGTTCTATCACTCAGAGAAATAATCACAGTTATCTAATGCTTCAAGATGAATGTTTTGTAGCTAACATAACTATGCCATAATAGGAATCAGTATGCTGTACAAAAAAAATTACGTTGTAGGTAGCTAACAGAAATTCAGTTACTACAGAAATATCACTGGCTGATGACAGATGAATGATTCACAAATGCAAATGAGAAAAAAAATATTCTACAAAAAGTAAACACATTTGATTTTAACCACTATTTAGAAACGTGTTTACAAAATGTTCTAAGACACRTCCCTTCCAATGCCCTTGTAAAAGCCCTCTACCTGTGTAACATGAAAAGCATTATCCACTAACCCAAATCAACAAAACTACCACTACAAACTACAAACAAAAAAACTACAAACTTACAAAACCAAACTTTTGTCCAAAAGTTAGATATTCTTGCATCACTAAGTAACTGATCTAGCCATCTACAGTAAAGACGTATAGTGGAAAGCATTTACTATTCCATAGTGATATATTCACCCTGCATCATGCCATCGGGTTATCTGTGATGGYTATTCAACCAGTAAGTAAAACAGCAAAACGAGATTTCACACAGTCCTGTTTTAACTGTCAGGCTGAACAATGCCATCTCACCTAAAAAGCCTGAAAACTGAACTGGGCTTTGATATCATGCATCAAGCTAAGCAGCATCAATTCTCTTCTTCAAAAGCCTTATAGACTAGGTCTGTTCTTCCAACAAATTCACTGAAATATCTGTAATGATCACAGCTCTGTCATTAGGGGTGAAAAAGCCTGCTTAACAAAACCTGAAAAAATTATTGCAAAGTTTGACAGATTTTTAAAACTAACGATTCAGCAGCCATTTGCTATCTGACCTTCATTAGAATTTTTTTCATTATCATGTTGCAAAAATCTATTACATTACTGACTGAAGCTATTAGTCACTAGAAAGCCACTACCATGTTCCCCAAACTGGGGAATCATCATTACCATTAATTTCAAAGGATAGCATTAAAAGAGACAATATTCAACATTTTACTCGCTAATTCCACTGTAATTTATATTATAAAAGCACAYGGAAAGGTATGCCTGGATAATGGGTCATTTTTTCTGAACCATTTTGTTTTCTAGGGAAAGCCTCAATAATATCTAGGGCATCTGGGGACACCTCAGTGGAATTCAGAGTTCAAGGAGCCGTTCTGTAGTACTGATACAGTGGTAGTCACAGAGGGCACCGATTTCCACATTTAAAAAGATCAGTACTGATGCAATACAGGGAAACAAGGAGAGAGGCAGGGCATTCCCTCACAAAGCTATTATAGCTTAAATCTTTCATCTTATTCTATTTCATGTGCGTTCTAGGGACTACCATGAAGACTTTGTTCCTATTATCCTCTCCTCACAGTATTTCTGTATGATCTAAAGCATGATCTACTTTTCTGTGCTGTTATTTCTCTCATGCCAGGTTCGTTTACCAAATAAGGACACTTTCATTTTCTTTACATGGTATTTGATGAAGTTTCATTAGCTATTTGGGTGCTATTCTTAGGATACATGATGCCAAATGAAATGCCTGGAATATACAAATACTTATTAGCACAAAATTTCAGCTATGGAGTTAGAAGGTTGCTACAGCACTTACAGAACAGCTCAGCAAAACAGCTGTCTTATTCATGACCTTAGCCTCTTTCCATACATTAAGGGCTTGCTCAGACAGGAAGCCTTAATAGGGAAAAACAGTTTAACAAAAACAACACAATATCCCCACCTTGTAATCACAAGGATTTTTGTATCCAAGTTGCAAAACCTTACACCTGCATGCATGCACAGATACATATACACATACCTATCTAATCTCAAACAGCACTACCTGCTATAATCCATTTTTACCGTTCTCAAATTATCCAAGTTTTCAGTTGTCCTAACTCAAAATTCCAGTTCAGTAACTTGAAAAATACATTAAATTTCTAAGAAACGTACTCGGAAAAACGTTGGAGGGTTTTTGGTAGACATCTGTTTAGATCCACCTATTTCTATTATAAAGTGCTAGTCCAGTACATTGCRCAAAAATACAGCTGGGAGAGATGCCCACTGCAAAGCTGTCTGATCTGTCCCCTAACTGCAAGACAGTATCAATRGTAATGCTGTCACCCTAGACGGATGCTTGTCTAGTCTGTAGTGTAATATCAGTACGGTGAGGATTTTGCAGCCTCTGCAGGTATACTATTCCAATGCTTTACTATTGTTACCATTTGAAAGAGGGTTTTGGGGTTTTGGTTTTGTTTGTTTTCTCTGGTTTCTAACCTCAATCTCCCTTGGTGAAAACAATTCAAGCTTTAAAGGAAGTCCTAAGCGAGAGCAGGGTTGTGCAAAGGGTACATCAAGTGAAGCACTGTGGCGACTGTGGAAAAGAACAAATAATCTTTCTGGGCTGGAATGTCTGCCAGAAGGTGGGAAAACAGAAAGATGAGAAGGTCTGARGAGAAGTCCTGTGGACCTCAAAACTAAGATGAACAGAACTCAAAGGTTGTTGCAGTTGTAGCTAGGAATTGGGGAGCCAGGTTAGGAGTTCCTTTGTGGCTACGTTTTGTACGTAGGTATAACGTCTTTGCCATTGCAAGTCATGGCGCTCAAAAGAGAAGGTAACAGTGTCCAGGAAGCGAGCTTTAACTGGAACACACACGCACACGATGCCGGGGGGGAAGTCTATCTAATGGTGAAAGAAACTACTCTCTGCTAATAAAACTATGCAAATTCATCTTGCAAAGTCTTGAATAACTCATACACAACACACTTCGAGACATCTGTAAATAAACCACTAAAGAAAAGCAGGTAGCTCCAAGGTATAACTTACTCAGTTTTCCCAAAAACATGCTTCCCATGGAGACACTGTATTCCACTGTGAGCCACTGTATTCCATTATCCACAGGGATAATGGATTAAGTCATATGAGAAGACTGAAATAGTCCTTGTCAGGTGTGTCCCACGACTAAGATGAGCTCAGCACATGTATTCCAGAATTTTAGCTTTTACTCAACACAGATCTTCAAAGGTGGCAAGGAAATGGGAAACRAGATGACAGCGGGATTTTAGTGCTGCCACCCAGTTTCCATTTGGGAGAAGCACAGGTGCTTCTGCACTATATGGCAGTCATGGTCACCAGCGAGGTACATCTGCCCTGCTCACCAAAGGATTTCAATCTTGTAGAAGTTTAAAGAGAAGGGCTAAACTGGGCACTCATTATTCTACTGAACCTGAGCCTCGGTAATTAGAAGGAGGATATGGTCCCATAATGTGCTAAAAGCAATCGGTGAACAGGCCACCTAGCTACCATGTATTTCAAATATAATATAGCCATTTTAGTTATTTCAAAAGACTCTTGTCCATGTTCAGACTAATCGCAAAGGGAGAAGATAGCATCTATAATAAAGCTGTTCACCTGAAACTAAAAATTGGATTAATTTTTTTTCCCTCCTACACTACTGGAACCTCATCCAACTTGTATCATCTTCCAAAACACCTTCTAATTGAAACATTTGCAATTAAAAAAAAAAAAAAAACAACAAAAAACAAAACACACAACGGCGAAAGGTGCACAATTAGCAAACCTAAAGACATGCATCTTTCCACAAAACTGATACATTTCAGGCAGTAAATCCAGTTCCCAAATGAATCTACTACAGCAGGTCTGGAAGGAAAGCGCAGTTTGTAAGCTGGGTGGGTGAACTGACCGGCAGAATTGTGTCTGCTGTTCAGAGGCAACAGATGAAGACCCTTATCTGTGGGACTGCAACCGCCCTTTTTCTAAGTGGAGAATAAACCTATTTTTCAGTGCATTAGCTTATCCTGCACCACCGCTYCCCTACTAAAGGAAGGATTGTTTTCCATAATACAAAAAGCTATTACAGATTTACTATGTGAGCAAACTGATATGTTGAATAACTGCTAAGTAGAGAAGATGAATAATAGCTCTATGGACTTCCAAAGTAATCGAAGTGGAAATAAACATTCATTTATAACATTCAGCATTTAGCTATAATCTACTGGTAATAGACACAAATAAGATTTCATACATGACAGGAGAAATGGCACCAAGTATTCATACAACTTATGGCAATAAGATAATTAGTTAACTACAAACATTAAACTATACCTGTAAAACCATCCCCATCAATGTCATGGCTGAGGGGAGCAGGGTARGGAAGGGGGAGGAAGGAAGAAGGGAGAAAAAGTACCACCATCCAACCCGAGAGATGCCTTTTAAGGTCATGGCACAAATTCACCACCCAACCACCTGACACAGAAAGCATTATTTTAAAATACACAATGATATGYATACCATGACTTCTGACATGGACAGACCTGTTCATAATAAATCTGGGGAATTATACTGCAAAATATTCATGAACTGACTGAAACAAGTCAAATAACCCTTGGTCATGGAGCTTACATCTTGGAGCTTAAAATACAACTGTGCCAGAGTTAAGTTTAGAGCAGATAAGTGAAGTGAGAAGGAAGACAGCAAGAAAGATTTTAATCCACATTTTTGCTAGCTCACCACCTGGACCCAGGAAACAGCACACCGGCCATAGTCCTCCCAGCCTGCTGTGCCTGCCAATATTCTTTTTTGCAAACAAGGTAAGACACAGATGGAGTAACACATAGCTGCTCTTGAACTACCAGGAGATTCCCTGGTTTTACTTCTGTTTGCACTGCCTGAATGGAGAGCAATCTTAAACCAAGTATTAAATATTTTTTCTTTAACCTTGGCAATTGTTTATGTAATGTGTGGTGCCAGGCCCCATCTTTTTTTCTTTTTCTTTAAAGAAAAACACTTAGAAACAAAGAAAGCTAGCCTCCCTACCCAGCTAAAAAAGTAGCGTGTGTAAGCAAGGTTTGATCCAAAGTCACTGCCATCATTGCAAGGCATCCATTAACTTCAACTACCACAAATTCCAGCTCATGTATATGTTTGTTGCTGCTTACTTTGAAAATAAAACTTGCTAGCTATAAATGATAGGTTCTGCTGTGCCAATATTATGGCSTACTAAGTACTAAACAGCATTTCATTAGCAAAATTAAAGTGACATCTAACCATCTTTTAAGTGTCCTTCTTCCAAATGCATCAATTAAACTAAACTGCAAATGATGACAGTGGGAAAAACAYGTTCCAGCAGGGCTTGCCTTAAGCAGGTGATCCTTCCTCACACAGTGTCATTTGAACAACAGCAGGACGACAATGACTATTCACAGGATCAGACCCTAATATTCAAACATAGCTAAGGCAGGCTTAACTGTCATTATATCTAAGTATTGTTATGTCGCAAATTTAAAGACACTTCCACTCTACAATTCATAGGGATTAATTATTTCACGGAAACTGCTCAAAGATTTTTGGAATACACACCAGGTTTCAGCCTTACTAGGACTAACCCAATCTGGCTATACATAGGACTTCTAACACTTCATTCTAGGGGCCAGGAAATTTTCAATAATCAGACTCTTTGGTATCCAGGGCTAGATGGAAAACCTTTGGCAAATGGAGGTAGTACCAAAGCAGCAATCATAACAGCTTTTCAAAAGATCTAAACCCCACACCTCATACTGCTTCTTTTCTGTAAGAGCAAGAGAATGAAAAAGTATTGTGGCTGTCTCCTTCGCATGGCATCACCAGGGAAGAAGGGAATGACCACCYCTGTTGGGAGTATCAACAGAATCTGAATTCCGACTTTCCCCAAGACGACTGCTGAGGCAAACAGAATGATACAGCTCTCCCTACCCCAGTACCCTTGTGCAAAGGAGAAAGGCCACCCAGAAGCTGGCCTTAAACTAACTGGAGTACAATTATAAATCTTGTAACATGCGCCAAGTTCAAGATCTACAGAACTGACAATGTATAAACTCCAATACTTGCAGTCAATGAAGGACAGGCATTGAGGAAATGCATAAGCTGCTCTCTAAAAGAGCAACCTATTAAGGGCTTATATTTTGGACAGTTTGAGAAACACAGGGGGAAGTGATTACTGCTCCTTTAAAGGAACAATGCAGGAAAAAGAAAGGCAATTTAAGCCTGGAGGTAGCTGATACAGAATGCCAGCTGAACTAGAGGAACCTATGGAGGCCCCTGGGATTGCTGGAGAGATGGAAGAAGAGTTTCAGTTAGGTAATTAGAGCTTCAATAGAAGAATAAATACTCCACAGGCAATCCACAGGTTCTTCTCACCTCTCGCCACTTCTTCTCTCYAGCAGTGACAGCTGCTTGTCAAAGCAAAGGGAAAGGTTTCTCTCATTCAACTCATTAGTTTGTAATCCTCACTGGTAATACAACAAGGAGCACAATACCAGGAGGAGCTGCCAGCCCTTCCCGCCACGGCTCAGAGGCAGAACGCAGGGCTCGAGGCCTCCGAGGCGCTCACCCTAGTAACAGCAACGCGGCGGTGGAGCCAAAGGCCATGAATACGCTTTTGAAAGAGGAAAGAGACACCCCAGGGCAGGTGAGGGAATATTCAGGTCACTTTTTTTCTGGATTATTCTCCTGCTCCCCTCTCTTCACGCCCCAGAGGGAAAGAGACTGCTGTTTGTAGCCAGGCTCCTGAAGCAGGAGCTAGCACGTTGCTAGGGAATGATCCTAAAGAAGCAGGAGGAAGAGAGCGGTGACAGTGATGCAYGGAGGATTCACTGTTTCAGCTTTTTTCTGTGACAGTAAGATCAGTCATAGATGGAAGGCATGTTGGTTATCAATGTTGTGATCTGAAGGAGACTGCTTTACTCCTTCGCCCTGCGATGATGAAACAAAGTACCATGAAGATATTTCCACCTTCCAGAGGGCCCGTTTCAGAAGGAYTACTGAAATAATTGTGACTTTGATTCCCCAGAAAAATGCTGCACCAAGTTCTGCTGCGTAGTGAGCCACTTAGGCATTGGGCCTGACCACTGACATGATTTTCTGAAAAAGGTATGTTCTGTGCAGCTCCACTCTTATGCCATCTCTCAACCTCAAGGAGGTTCCACAGAAGAAAGAAGGTGACAATTTTCTGGATTTCAGTCAGCACCCCTTAGCAGGTAGGAAAGCTGAAAGAAAGACAGCCACACAGCTTATTCTTTATTCCGCAGCTGGGACCATTGCTGTCAGCTAAAATTTGCACTGGAATTCCATGTACTTCAGTATTGGTTAATAAAGCTGTGACCTCCAAATTTAGCACTGCACTAAGAGTCTTTTTCCCAGGCTGCTCCCACAACAAGCAGCTGGAGAGAAAGGGAAAAAGAGAAGATTTAGGTTAGTCTCTATGCGGGGAGACAACTAAAGCCAGCTCACTTCTCAGCAAAAAAAAAAAAAGTTTAGTTCCTTTTGTGAGCAAGGCTGTATACAAATCTTTGTTACCATACCTTTCTTTTTAGATTTTTAATAATCTACCTGATGGTCTACTTCTCACAAATTTTTCCTGAAAAGACTTAACAACCAAACATACGTATTTATTTCAGGTGCCTTAACTGAAATACCTGGATGCAGGTTTTTTTCTCAAAGATTTTCTGCAGCTACAGATGCAGGATAAAGTCCAGAAGGACATTAAGAATTGATCTTGAAGTGAGTAAAGCTAATAAGAAGTTTTGATCATCTTATAGGCACCCACTCATCTCTAAACAGCCAACTTTCCTTAAAAATCTGTTCTCTATTGCTTCACTTCCAACAGCGATGTGCACATTTACAGTTTCCCTCAACAGCGTTTGTCAGTGTTCTTTAGCTGATATTTAGGCCACGTGTTCCCAAAACAGAAGGAACTGATCGAAGCCATTCACTGTGGAAATCTTCTGTATCTTCATTGCTAGCAGACCTTCATGTGTCACACGAATGTTTACATAAACTCAATCGTGTTCTAGGTAACTGTACACATGTTAATATAAACACGCAGACAAATCAAACTGTTTCAAGATTATTAAAATTACAGATCCACTTTCATGGTACTGTTGTGTTTACTTACAGCTAGTTACAAGTATAAAGTTTCAACTCATCCAAATACTCTTCTATAAATTAAGATTTGTTTAAAACTTCCCCATGATTGGAAGGAGTCTGCCAAAACAATTATTTTTGAGATTCATTAATAATCCTTTTGATTTTAGTGCCCAGTGAGCTATGTTGAAGTGGAAGAGAAAACTATTTCCCTATCCTTTTATGGGTTTATGTTTTTSTGGATGTTCACATTTGCATGTTCTCATGCAACACTAGTATACCAGCCACAGGTCACTCTCTCAAAAACCACAGACAATGATAAAAGACTTTGTGTCAAAACTATGTCGAGAAAAGTTAGAAGAAATGCCTAGACAAGAAAACATGCCTTAAGAGAAAGTTCTGTGTTCCAGACTATACTCTTGCCAGCTCCTGAGGGACCACAACTTTCTGAATGTCCCTAGGCACAAAACCAAAACCACCAAGAACCTGCACACATGCACATCCAGACCTGTAATCTATGTAAATATGAACCAAGATGAAAAGTTATTTTCTTTAAATGCCTAATTCTTCAATAATGGTGAAAGCAGGCATCTACACAGTGACAACAGAACTAGGCAAACAGTGTGCACTGATAGGCATTTTTAATGAAATTTTATTTTTTTAATAGTCTCTGTGTATTAAGCTGTATATCACTTGTTTTGATTCAGAAAACTCATTTAGTGTTGCAAGTATGAAGTGCGTAACATTCCTCCCTAGAGAATGTATTTTTACATACTATGATGCATTTAATATTTACCTTTGCTATTTTATTTCAATTGGTGTAAAGCCAACACCTCATTTTTCCCCAGAATCTAACTCAAACATAGTATTTCCTTTAACATTGGCAAGGTGAGCGTAGCAAGTAAAGTGAACTTTATTTTCAGAACAAAAAATCTTGTCTTTAGTGTCACTGTTATATTTCAACATCAAGTATTCTGCCTTTCTAAATACTCAGCTACTTTTGTTTGGTTAAAAAGGTGCTTATCATTTTTTTTTAGTATGTGGTACAATGTTGGAGCACACTATTATGGTAACTTATTTCACTGTAGATAGGTGCGTTTTAAAGAGAGATTAGAAAAGTCACTACGCAATCTATACTTGCAAAAAGCTTTGGAAAAATMTGTTGTTTACATTTAATAGGAGTTTCTATATTTTACTGTTTCTACGTATGTTTACGCATAAGCCCAATGCTACTATGTAACAATGGCTTCAGAACAGAATTTGTATAGTTTCCACCTACATACATTCATCCACCCCTCTCYAAACTTACATTTTCCACAATATAGTTTACACGTAGCACTGTATAGAGCCATTCAAAAACATAACACAACCAACACTCCTAACTTCATTAGTTTAGAAAACGTGACTTTCCGAAACACTCTCATTTCTCTCCCTTAAAAAAAATAATTCAAAAAAATAGATTTTCACATTCGGAGTTAAGGGAACACACATAAAACTTCCCAGGAGACATCTAGATTCTTACATAGCTAGCCATGGAAGTACAGACACGGAGACAGGCTCTGTTTGCTCTYGTACATATGCACACTGATGTAAAAAGATGACTCACAACATTAAGGTGCTACGCTAAAATTTGGCAGACCTGGACTCATATCAGCACTAAAAGCTTCTCTGGGTCTCTCAGTGGTTCAAAAAATTTACACTAGCTGATATCACTGTCCCCACAAAAGCCTGATATGAACGAGGAYAAGCAAGAGAAGACAGTTTTGTTCCCATCACTTATACTGCTCCCCCCAAACAGCACATCAGCACAGAACCACACGCTGCTCTTGCTTACTGTGCCTACTCTGCAGCACAGCTACGGGACTGGGCTTCAGTCGCTGCCTCTCCACAGACTTCACGCGGTACCTTCCACAAGGACTTCATATAGAAGTTATTTCCATACTCTTGAAGTGTTTCACTGATATGTTCATTAATGATTTTGATAGGCTCTGAATGATCCCTGGTGCTTTCCTTGTCTGTGTGGGCTGAAAAACAACAGATAAATCTGGAGAATTGAGACCAACTGAAAGCTTTAAATGCTCCTTCTAAAGACACACAGGCAGCTACGGTGTGCCCCAAACTAGTACAAAAATCCTTCACGAGCACATATTTTACACAACTTTAACACATATTTGTAGTTCTGAAGGGTTACAGTTAGTGTTTTGGTTAAATGTACACATTTATATAGCAAAGAAGTCCCTTGAGAACAAAACTCGAATGAAGACTCTATTATCCAAAAACAAAAAGGGTGATACCTTGTTCTTAATTTCCCCATACTACTTGACTGGCATTACAGTTAAAAAAAAAAMCAAACAACAAAACACAAAAAACACACCAAAACAAAAAAATCCCCACTACCTCAGTGCAATTTTGCTTTCCATTCATCAGACAATAAAATGTATCCTCTACAAAATCTGTTCCTGAGTTAAAGAAAGAAGCGTGACTTAAGATCAGTTGTTTCCTTAACTATTACCCCAAAAGGTGTCTGAATACTGCCACTGGTTTAAGGGAGTATATACATCACGTACCCATTTGCAACTKCTCAGCTAAGCATAAGTTTATAACTCAACGTTGTGCAGCTTGTTGCTAAAAATCTTATGACATCCCTATCTGTATGACTACTAGGTTATTAATGTTCAGCAATAAACATGAAAGTAGACAATTTATTACTATTTGGCACTGAATGTCAATCAATTCAACCAAAAAGATTCTATTTAAAAAATAATAAAAAATGAATAATATCTAAGCTTAGCAGGCTTCCTGCTTATCCGAAAAGTCTATCTGATAATATTGAGTTAGTCAGCAAGGTGGATTTAAAACAATGTACTTGAACTTCAACAGCATTATGAGATCCCAGTGCAGACCAATAATTGTGAGATAAAATTCAGCTAACAGAGAATGCCCCAAAGTATCTTTTAAATCCGTATGTTGATTAGGTGAGACTGTATTGCAGAAAACCTTTTACACGTTGCTGTAGCCACTCAGCTAAGTGACTCTGGATAAGGATCAGAACAAGGGGCTCTGAGGCTACAGAGATGACCAGGACACAAATTTGGTCCGGTCTGTGGTCGGAACAGTCTGATGCAGCCAGAGTCACTTCATACTCTACCTCCYACACAAACTAGAAGTACACTGTACAGGAGCTGTTTTGTGCAGTAAAAAATTAGAAAGATGAGTCACTATCAGTTGGTATGAAAGCTCTGGGATGTGACACCTCAGGTCAGAAAGCATGGACCAGTTCTGCATATGTTTAGTATCAGCAAAACTATATTTTCTATTGTAAGTATTATATAAAACAATTCTTCCTGATAAAGATCTTGTGAAATTATAAGTAAAGTATAGTTAAAAAGAAAAAAAAGCCTGGAAAAAAACTTGCCAGTTCCATTAAATACTAACCTTCTGAAAAAGCAAGCCAGGACTAAAACATCTCTTATCAATCATTTTAGAGAAATGAATTTAATTTATATTCTGAGATTGTATTTCCTGTTATGGATCCAGGGCGAGGGAGGGCAGACTTTTTAGAACTATCCACTTATAGAAAAGAATATTATTATTTAAAGGATCAGTCCAATAATTTTTTGGTCTTATCTTTAAGCATGGACTTCAGTGGTGCTGCTCCTATGTGCACCTTTTGCCAAAAACATTAAGGATTGAGGGATTAAATTCACAGAAAACTGCAAACACACACAAAACAGCTTTTCAAACATCGGTATATTGACTTGCGTGGTCTAACAGTGGCCTGAGCTTTGTCTCCATCTAATTTGACCTTCAGTTTAGTTTGACCTCTCAGACAAGAAAGTCTAGACATTGACCTTGATTGACTTGAACAAACATTTTCCCTTTTCTATGTTGTTCTAAATAATTTTAAGCACAAGATCACTAATACAGATTATGCCATTACTTACTCTAACAGTGATACTGTTCACAAGAAATTTGCTTTCACTGCAGAAACAAAAACAACAGTATTTGACAGGAAAATGCCAAAACCATGACCATAATATATCACAAGTTGATATATACATTGCTGTTTTTCCCAGAAATAAAAATGTTCTTTAAAAAGGCAAAGAAATTAAACTATTAGCCCCCTCAAATCAATGCTCCTACCGCTATTAATCTCCGTGACCTAACAAGAGAAAGTGCCTCCGCTATTTTCTCAAGCAGCTCTTTTAGTACAAAATATTAAAAATGAAAATACAGTTCAATTTAATTAGAGGAAAACATTACTAGTGATGTTCATGTGTTAATTTTCCCCAAGCTACATAAACAGTTGAAATCTAATGACACAGAAACATGATTATTTTATTTTCATTATCCACATGAAAAATAAGCACATAGAGAATTAAAAGATTATTGTTTTCATATAAGCACTGTCTTAGTAGGAAACATTTACAAATAAGCAGAACAAAAATTCAAACAGATTATCTGGATCAAAACTTTTCTTTTTTTTTTTTAATATGCTGAATGTGTGTTAACAATTGGAAAAAAAATACTTCTGAGAGTTCTCAGAACTTGTCAGGACACTAAGAAACCACAGCTAAAAAAGTTTTCCTCTGGAAATGAATTAAAGCTCAGACCTCGCAGCTGGCTTTTTGAATACCACACAATCTATATCAGTGTAATATATTAATAGTTTTTATTTATTACTCAGTGACTAGAAACCTCAGCATATGGGCCAAGCTAAATTAATCGTCAACCTGGTTACTGATTTGCCAATGCAGAGGAAAATGATGCTCAAATTGTTTGTATATATTTTAAACCTTGACAATGCAAGAAATGCCACCTATCTTTAGGTTGTTAGCCCCTTGTAAAAATCCACTTAGAAAAATACCTGCCATCATTCTATACGGTGGAGATTCACCAGTTTCTCAAATTGGTATAATTTGAATGATAATACAAATGTCTTGAAGAAAGAATCACCTCTCTCTAAATTCTTCTGAAGTTTGAAGAAAAACTTTGAGACTGTACAACCAAGGTTAACTATTAAACTTGCATAAAGTAACCGTATTAACAGGTGATATTACTTTTTCATTAAGTCTGCACTTAACAAAGACTACGTTTTAAAACAGATCAGATTTGAAACAGCATTCCATAAAGTGCTCTATGAGGATATTAGACAACTACACATACTTATTGACAGCTTGCATTCCRTACTGTTTCAGTCAAGCTTTATTTTCTTAAATTGCTACAATACTACTACTACTTCCAGACTTTACTTCTTTAGAATGTATGCATTCTGAATTTCTTTGGTCTTATATAACCTTTTAACTATACAACTAAATATTATAAACAAAGTATCCTTTAATTCTGTGTTCCTGAATTTCAGTTCTGTTATAATACCTGTTTTCTCCAAGTAATACAAGGTTTGGTAAATTTAAACAAGTACAAGCCAAACGTTACAAATATATAAATATTTATGTACACACATATACACACACAGAGACAATACTTGCCATTACATTTTCAGCCTTTTAGAAGAACAGAACACTTAAGTATGGAAGTACAAAAACCGAAAAGCACAAAAAGCACATATTAAGACATCAGCAGTATTAAATCATCTGAAATTGCTACAGGTAAATGTTTACACTAGCATTTACAAGCATCTTAACAAGAAGTGTTGCAAAAGCAGTCTGGTTCAGAGATAGAGTTAAGAGCTCAATTCGTATCCACTAAGCCACCTTATTCAAATTTCAGTTGAGAGTATGCAAGAAACAAAATACTATCTTGTCAAACTGCCACTCTATGTAAGGTCTAACAGGGACTTGGTCTGGTGTTAGCATACGTTGGTACATTGTCTCAGCAGTGTATGCAATACATGCCAGCAATCTCTTCCTCCACAGCTATGAATTTATTATTAAGTGCAATTTCGAAACAGCTCAATCACAGGGCTATACATGAAACACCAAAGCGCTTCTATGTTTATTATCTTTGCAAACAACATAATATTATTGTCCCTTACTGCTTCCTGCAAATCTGCAGCAATGATGCAAAGCAGCATTTTTTTTTTTTTTAATTCCCTTTCGGAATACAAATGCCTGCCTTCTCTTATTTCTGCCTGCTCCTAACCAAGACGCACCGTGGACAACAGTTTCTGAATCAGCGATACCCTTCCACACTGTTGGCAAAAACTGAAAAAAAAAAATATTGTACTTCAATGCCAGAAGAAAGAAGAAAAGAAAAAAAAAAAAGAATGAAGCAGCTTAAAGAACAAAGGCAACATTAAAACACCATGAAAATAAAAGAAATACCAGCGATCAAGGATGAGAATTAATGGGCAGAAAAGCAGCAGCAGCACTTATTGCAGAGGCACAGAGAATCCTCTTTCCCTGGAACTCATGCAACTAATGACCTCTCCAACTGCTGAATTCAACGGCTCCGGGAAACAAAACACTTACTGCCTGGTTTTAAGACACATATCAGAAGTTGTCAACTCCACTAACGCAATTAGGGAAAAGGGGGGGTGGGGGGGAAGGGAGCGACAGAGACAGAGACGCTGCAGCTTCAGGCGCTGCTGCCGAACGAAAAGCGGTAAGGAGAGCCCTGAGCATGTAGGCAAGTAAGAAGTGAAGAGCATTTACCAGCAGCAGCAGCAGCAGCAGCAGCAGCAGCAGCAGGTTGAGCAGCCCGAGTGCCTCACACCGCCTCTGGGAGATAACTTAGCACCGGTGCGGATTCCTTCACTGACGAGGGACCCCTGCTCTCCTTCTTTCCTTTCCTCTCCCTTCCCTTCCCGTCCCGTCCCTCCCCCGAGGAGCGGAGCCGCGGGAACAGCAGCAGCCTCCCACCGCCCCCGGGGCGCGGAGCGGAGCGGAGCGGAGCGGAGCGGAGCGGCGCGGGGGAGCCGCCGGCGCGGAGGGCGGGCGGAGGGCGGGCGGAGGGAGCGCGGGCCC